>JAQIWH010007188.1:0-11794 GCA_034695005.1 Cryptops parisi
GTGAAGGCCTCTTGATACATATACATACATACACGACGTATATGGAGAAAATTAATCGTGTGCGTATTATATTTTCAGCCACGTGGTCATAGTGGTACGTCTTCAACACCATTTTAAAGGCAATCAATAGGCGTTTAAAGTATGCTTTTTTTAACATAATCAAACATTATGTACTAGTTTTGTTGAGCTTTGATTTAACCGTACAACATGACAATTGACAAACAAAAACAAGCGTTGAAATATTTGCTGTAGCTACTTTTCCTACCACTCACTAGAGCGTGTATAGAGTTGACGTTGAGTGAATAGGCTTTTGTACAACTCCCCAGTAACATGAGTAGTGAATCGTTGAAAGTTGTAAATGACGTTGGTAGCCAGTTTGGTAATTAGAGTGCTTTTCCAAAGGGAAAATGCTTTTTAATTTTTCCGTCTTTTAAGAGAAGACTCTGTTACGCGTTGGTCGTCGTTTTCGTATATTGGTGATTACAAATGTTCCCATTTTCGACTGCTCGGCGGTGTTGGCAACTGTACAAATGTCCTACACGGGCTAACAACAGTCGACGCCATCGATTTCTCCCTTTTGATGCTTCTCCGTTATTCTTAAAGTCGAAATCCATTATATTTTAAACTTACATAATAGCCATTAGTTGCCGATCATTTCCCGAATAGTATGCTTGCAAGTGTTGTTGTCTATTCTATTTCTGATTTGAAACTATTAAACAGCAACTGAAATAGTTTTTCAGTCGTCTATTCTACAAATCTGTTTTCGACGAATGAATAAGACAGCGAGTGCATGAGAAGTCAGCTGCAGTTGTCGAGTTTTCGAAAAACGTTTGTCATTCTGTCGGGTTGTGATGTAGGAGTGTGTATTTTTCTAGTTCTTGTGTATCCATCTGTCACAAGAGATTTTTTTGTTTTTCTTTTTTTTTTTAAACTGTGGTTAGGATCGTTTTCTCGGACGTTAGCATTCAAGATGTTTTCTCAGGGATACCGACAAGAACCTGAGGTTTCCAAAACACTGTTGGAATTTCCAAACGACTGAGTTTCGATCGAATTCTGATCAACCCTTTTCTGGGAGGTACACCCTTAAAGAACTGGGCCTTCAAATTTCAGTCGTTTTTATTTAAATGAAAGAGAAAGAACATTATTTTGATGATTATTGTGCATTTTTATTTGTTTTAACTTTTATTTAAGTTGGTATTTTAAATTTTATTTAACTTAGTTTAGGTCTCTTTAACTTGACGTCGTTTTATTTGACTTGGTGTGTTATATTTATCTGTGTTTAGCTGGGTCATTTTATTTATTCTTGTGTAATTATATTTAAATTTTATATAATGTTTGTCTTTTGATTTCAATTATTTACTCAAGGAATATTTCATAAGAGCCACATTTTTGTTAAATTTTTAAGTGCTAGAAAGATTTTCAATTAATTTCAGTAGCTGAGAATTTCTAAACCATTTCCTTATTATAAGCGTGCAGAGTTTTCTTATAAATAACCCAGCTGCGAGTGTAATCAGTTAAATAGTTGAGATTTTTAGCTAGAGATTAAGAACAACAGAAAGGGGGAGGGAAGTATCGTGTTGGTGACGTTTGACGTTTTCGAATGCTGAGTGGAAGGTGACAGTGACGCGAGGGCCACGTCACCATTTACAGTGACAAGATGAGAAAATTCGTATTCTTCATAACTCCTTCTACTTGCTTTCGAATTCATTGCGAATGAAAGTGTAATCTGGATTCGCGTGATAGACACTCGGTGATCCTACGAAAGTGTCGAAAATGTGACATTCAACACCGCTTACGAGAAATGATACTGTATTCGACACTTGTCTTTCGACTACATTTTTTTCAGTCGTCGATTTTGATCCGTTTAATAATTAGGAGGTCGCATTGTGACTAAAGTAACAACGTGAGTCAAGATGAACCATTTTAGTGAACTTGTGTTTGTTTATGTCGGATTGTCGTAGCGAACGTTGGTTAAGATGACAAAGTGACGTCGGTCTTCGAGTCTTCTAAGGTAAGAAGAACCATTTGATAATCGCGCTACACCTTGTCGATATTTTTATTGATTTTCACGAAGATAAGGTCTTATTTTTTTCTCGAAATTATGAAAGTGCCAAAGGATGGCCATATAATTAGGAATTCTACTCACAACTTGAGTCTTTTAGGAAGATTATTAATTTTTTTTTACGTCTTAATTACATTTATACCAGAGGGAAATATAGTAACTGTTAGCTTGCCAATATAAGTTGTCATATAATTTATAATCATTGCTGTGTGTATTCCTCGCGTGGTCGCGGGACAGATTAAAGGTGATCAAGGAGGCTGCACGTGCTGTTTTATCGCTTACGTGATGGTTCAATAGGGGTCATTTCGTTGCATTTGCTGTCTAAGGTATTGGCAGGCGGATGGGTCCAAGGT
Organism: Cryptops parisi; assembly: GCA_034695005.1. NCBI lineage: Eukaryota > Metazoa > Arthropoda > Chilopoda > Scolopendromorpha > Cryptopidae > Cryptops > Cryptops parisi. The sequence goes on from JAQIWH010007188.1 coordinate 2,416, forward strand.
TTTCGAGGTCTGTCGTGGATGATCGATCAATCGATCGATTGATGAAAAAGAAGTAGAAATCCGCAAGATTTTCGCTCGAGATGATCACACGCTTCTAAGGAGGCGTGTGTGTGTGTCGTGGTGAAGAGACTGCGTCAAATGAGTTCTTCCAACGGAAGACGTTTCGTTTATTGCCCACGCTCAGCATAGAAGAAGTGCGAAATGGAACTCGGTGTCGTTAAGCGAAGACGCGACCAACACCACTAGTGCTGCTGCTCCTATCCTTTTCTTCTTCTTTCTCGTCTACTTTTCTCATGCGTTCAGGAGGCTTACTTACTAACTGAGGAGGACGTCGGTCGCCTTTTTGCAACGGCTCGTCGTCGTCGTCTTCGTCGTTTGGAAAATGACTGTAATCTCCCGAGTAGAGCCGCCCATGCGCAATGATCACCCAGAGAATAGTCACTCGACTCGGGGCTCGAGCTGGGGCTGTTTGGTTTCTGCTTCTGCTTCTTCTAAACACCACCAAAGACACCAATGTGACACTAGTGTCGAGGGAAAAACAACACACGAATTCCTACTGTCTCGTGTAGTGCTGCCTCGTCGTTCGCTACTTTTTTTAAAGTTTGAAATAGTATGGTGACCGTGGAAAAAACCAGGAGTCAGAAATTCGGAGTTGATAAGTCTTGAGTTTGTTGTTGTTCTTTGTGAGTCTAAGATGGTGTTTTTAACAAGATCTAAAAGTTGAATCGATGCAACTAATTCCAAGTTGGGTTTGTTGACGTTGAATGGATATTGTTTTTGTTAGTTTCCGATCTAGTTTTTAAGAAAACGATGACAAAAAGACGTCATAGCGACATTGAAAATGTTTTCGTCAATAGATCAAATAGCTTGTTTTTTTTAATGTGTTTGAACGTCGAATTATTTTTGCTTATTGAAAACAAAGGGGTCCTTGTGGGAACATTTAAAAACTCGGTTGTTTGTTTCAACTTTCTCTGCAAATCTTTGTACATATTGCATTAGTGGTCTTCATACCCGTGTACTGTATACAGTACACTACTAGACAGAATTCTCACGCTCATGACTTTTCAATACCGGCACGTGTCAATATTTTTATAACTTTTTTTTTAAACTAGACAAGATTTAATTTTAGACCGTATTTTGAAGAAAATATTGATCAAACAAGTTTTGTCTTATTGCGTTGTATCAAGGCCTCCGGTCACACGCAATTTTAGGTATGGCAACTCGAACAATTGGTGAAGAACGGTGACATCAGCTTGTTGCCAACCAGTTTTTCTTGGTTGTGAAAAAAGCTGACGTCATCGTTATCCACAAACGGCACGAGGTACCCCACCTAAAATAGCGCGTGTCAGGAATAATGTCCGCGTGTCTTAAAAATATCTTTTTTGGTGTGTTTTCTTTTGGATAAGAAAGCTGAAGGAATATAAAATAGGGAAGAAAACTCCTAATTACAAAGTTTGCGTATATCACACTGCATGTTTAAATATTCATGAAGTTGGCTTGTTTACGAGATGTAAGAGAGCCGGTCTCTTTTCCCTAGGCACCAAGATGGAAAGTGACCCCTTAAGAAAAAACAGAATAATCTACAACCTCGTGCAAAATTATAGAACGAGATGAAAGGGAGCACCAACAAAGGCAGGTCATGGCCAATGAAGATAAGAAAACGCACACTAATAGAAAAACAAGCCCTTGTCGTTGATCTCGCCTTTCGATTTACGAAATAAATTGAAAAAAGTCGTAACTTAAACTTTTTTTAAAGATCGTCGTACTAGGTGATGTTAAATTTTAAAATGAGAATATTAAGAGATCTTAGTGACATTAAGATACATTTTTTTACCGAACGAGATTTATTGATTTGTTCTGTACCCCCACCGTTGCTAGGAATCGCGCTCGTTCAAGATGGGATGACAGCTGAATACATAAAAAAAACACGAGGTTTGTCTCTAGCTTTATTAATTTGGATCTTTCTCGTGACGTGTGGTTTCTTGCAACTTCTCTTTTGTCACCGCAAAAGAAACGACGAAGCGACTTTTCCTTCTTGGAAGGAAAGAAGATGATGACGCTATTTTTTTTTCGTTCCTTTCCTTGATGACTTTAATCGCAGCTTGTTCGTTCACTGTCATTAACGCGATGAGAAAAAGTTTTCTCCTGGTGTGTGTCGAGTAAAAAAAATGCGACTTGTAATTTATGATGGGATGAAGAGGCTAAAGCAAAGAAAGAAGTTAAGGGGTTTAGAAAAGTCGCATTAACTCGATGATACTTCTCTACTGACGCCACGCCGTAATGCGATTCCATTTGTTTTTTGTTTCATCAGAGACTGAAAGTTACCTTTGGTACAAAAACACATCGTTTAAAAATAATTTACTAATGACTAGTTATCATGAAAAACACAAGCGCATTTTTAATTGTGTCACTACACGAGTGACGTTTTATCAGCGTAGAAATGACCAGTTTTTGGTGTATGTATACATACATTACTTATTTTTACAATGTACCATATATTCTATTCATATCGTGCCAAAGTTACTTATTTTAATGTCGTCGGTTAACCACGGAGGTGGTGGCCTCAGCTTGATTATACCTCATCAACCAAGAACATTCTGCTCATTATACCTCGTCCTCTTATAATTCATAGATACCGTACCTTTAAAATTGCCAGCCACGCGCACGATATCCCGGTGTTAGTGTTAAGCATCATGGAGTGAGGTTCGAAACTCCAAAGAATTAGATGACTAATCTTGCGCAAGACGGGGATCTTAACTCAAAAGGCAGTTGATGAAAAAAGCACGACGTAGAACGCTACCGAGGACACTTTTTTAAGGTCTTTATGTGACTATTCAGTAGGAAAGTGACGCTGGATGTACAGGGTGTTCCAATAGTCGCGTAACGAGGGAAAACGTGGACTGAGGGCTCCTAATTCGTTATATCGATTATTGGAAAGTCGAGAAAGGACGCGTGCGATGTAGTGTACTTCAATGGGCATCGAGAAAAATTAGTTTTGTCAAAGGTAAAATCAGTGATTATCAACTTCTTCAAACTCCGAATTGTGCGAGTTGTGAGTTACGAGTCCGTGTATGGTTCGTAGTGCTAATCGCAGTTAAAATACGAACAACAGTAAATAACGATGTCTATAGTATAGTTCTTTTAATATCAAAAAATTGCTTTAATTTTTTTTAAACAAGCTGTACATTCGTCGTGTTTAATTTCATAACATAGTCTTATTTTTTTTAATGGCATCGCTAATTCGACTGGTTAAAGCTGCAGATTATCCAAGAAATCCTTGACCATGGCATTGCTATAATGCTATTATATACCAGTACTATACTGGCTTCCTAGCTGAGCTGTTTTCTGTTTTTGTCTTTAGAAAGGGGTTTTTTATTTGCTGATGGTGCATTTTGAGATTGCGTCGTAAGAAGCCAACAAGTAATGATTTATCAGCACGCGGAAACGACTTTTTCTTAGCAAATTGAGTCGCTGCGTAATTATCAAAATTGCGGTGTCGTGTTGCACCCACGTGCAAGAGACATGTCGGTTCAGCAAAATGGGTATCGCTTTTGCAAAGTGCGATAAGAGAAAGAAAAGGCTGTTGGGAGGAACAACAAAAAAACTAAGGAACAACTAAAGGATTGATGAACCACTTACCTTGTAGTAACTGATAAAAAAATTAAAGGAAAACGCGAATTGGGCGAAAACTCTTTTTTTATGCATAAAACTATTTTGCCATAAGAATGAAACAAAAAAAAGAAAGATGTTATTTTAAAAAGAAAATAGTTCAGCCCTATTTTAGTTATTTAGGCTGGGTTAATGTGCTGAGACAAGTTAAACCATGTTAGACATTCGCACGAATCGGGTACTTTGGCAAACTCTCTCGCAGAGATGACATTCATGAATAATGGAATTTGCCTATTTGGCCTATACCTGCCTTACAAGTGGTTGCTCTTTTTTGCTCGTGCTAAGAAGTAAACTACTGCAGGGCGATGTAGTTCTTTATTCTGTGTTTTATAAGACGTTGTAGAAGTAAACACCGTCGTTTTCCATTGCTCGCAGGGTCATTGGCGAAAAAGAAAGAAAAAAAAACCCAAACGCCTCACTGTTTACTGTTTAACGTTGGACGACGACGGTGCTTTTGGCAAAGCAAAGGTTATGCCAACGTCCAAAAATGGGCATGAATAATGCACGAGGGTTGTTAGAACGTCGACTTTGCCGACAAGTGCGCCTTTCCAACGGTCTTACACACGAGTCGTTACGGAGAAATATTTTTCTAAATCAGATTATCGAGGCGTGGTTTTGTTGATATAACCCTGGATAATGTCTTTTTTTATATATAAAAAAACAAGCCCGAGTGTTTTGGCCCTGTTCTTTGCTGTGGGCACTGACACGAAGAGAAAAGAAGGCAATGAATATATTTATCTTGTCTCGTTTGATAACGTAAAACCTCGTTGGACTCTAAAAGAAATAAAAAAAAATAAGAATACAAAGAGTAACTGAGTCATAACGACGAGAAAGAGTCAACAACCAAAAGCGGCCATGTTGCCGAAACGGTTACGTTTATAATTTCAGCTTGAACTGTGGAATTTGGTTATTGCGAGTCGATTCAAACGGCAAATCACGTTTGGGACAATGAGCATTTATGTTAAAGCAAATACGTTTAATTTGTATACAGTATGAATTTTTTTCTATTTTAAAAAAACTTTGTGTTTATCTTTTTGGCACATGAAATCGTAGAGCGGCATTTCTGGTGTCGTTGAAAGGTTTTATTATTTTTAGTTTTAAGAATATATATAAGTAAGATGGGCTTTCGGCACGTTTCGTCGATCTATTAGTCTCGACCTTCATCTAATGGGAGTTTAAAAAAAATGTCATAATAGAATCAACTCGAGTAAGTGACAAAAATAACCACGTTGCTTAACATTAGGGAAGCGAAAAAGGGTTTTGTTCGTGCGTTCGTTCGTTCGTTCGTTCTACTTGACCATCGTTAGTGCAAGTGGTATCTCATTTATTTTATCACATTTCAAGTGGTGCTGTTGGGTGACAGAATCGATGGCAGGCGTTACAGCCCCACTCGCGCTTGCTGCTGCTGCTGCTGTTGTTGTAGTACGTAGTAGCCTAGCCGGTGCAACTGCGCGTGCCTTGGCCAACGGCGTAATTGGGTGACTCGCAGTTGTTCAACGATCAGAACCTCCCAGTCGGTATTTTCAGTTCTTCATTCGAGAAGGACGAGGTGGTGCCCCATCTTTTAGACACGTCATCGTTTAAACCTCGACGTGGACTCGGCTGCGTTCTGTGGAACAGCTGCTTTTGTTCGGCACGTGTGGCTTTCGATCTATGTGTGATGGGCGAGACTAAAACGTCACACGCACAATAAGGAACCCGAATGTCCCGAGTTTTTGGCGATGGAAAAGTTATATGTTGTATATAAAATTCTTTTTTTTTTTTTGCTGTTGTCACGGTCTATTAGTTTTTTTTTTCCGGTCTCTCTACTTTGTGACTGAGACAAAATGAAATTTGATGATACGTTGTTATCTGAACGCAACAGCGTGTTGTGAAGCAGTCGGTCGTAAAGTACAATGTCAAATAAACCTCGTCGTTGGTGGAAGTTATTTAGAAAGTAGTGCAGCTTTCCCCTCTCTCACGACATAAAAAATAACCGATGGTACATTGCAACATCGCGAACAATGGAATCGACGACGTAAAGAGAAACTGGCGAAACATCTGTTGTTAACGAAGAGTGGAGTTTTGTTCTTAACGAAAATCGCCAATACAAAACTTCGTCTTGAACATTTTCATTGTGCTGTTTGATCTTAAAGTCAACTTGCCAAATCAACAACAAACCGCTTGCATTAGGAAAGCGAACAAAAGAAAAGAGAAATCAAAGAAATGAGAGAGAAATTAATTACACGCCACGCGAATGTAGAAAAAAAAATAAATTAAACGATAGTTTTTATCCTGTCGTCTCAAAGAAAACGTGCGAGTTATTAATATTCATAGCAATTAATTCAGTTTTAATGAAGTAAACAGGGAATTCATTTATTCCAGTCTAATTAGTTTTGTAATTCCGAGCAATAAAGGCGTGACAAAAACGTGATCTCGGCTAATTCGCTTAATTTCTGATGTTGCGGCCACGCATGTTTAATTTTAAAGAACTGGCAATTAAAAGAGCTTTGGTGGCAGCAGCACCAGCAGCGTCGTCTTGGTCGAATTTGCCCGCTGCCACTGCCAGGCCGACCGACAGACAGACGCACACTCACGCCTACACTAGACATACAGTTAATTGCACCAGTCAGCTTAGTTCTGTAGAAAACACTCCATCTTAATGAGCACCCCTTTCTCCGCGTATAAGACGTCTTGGTAATTTGGAAGTGGACACTGCCAACATAAATTGCATAACAGCTTCTTGCAATGGCCTTATCGGTCGTTGTCGTTGCGAAGGACTTGAATGACAAACGTTGATTCGTTGTAGACGTGAATGAACAAAACGCTTCTCGTTTTCTGACGAGTCTTGAGAGTAATGAAAAATGACGTTGTGCAATACGATAAAACACCCTACAGCTACAGTATAAGATGATAAAGACAAGGACGTGTACTCTAGTTAGTATGATGGTGGTTTGTATAGCCGTGTTTCTTATTATTGTCCGGTAAGCCGTTATTTTTCAAAATGAAAGCTAAGCAATTACTGGTCATTTCTAAAAAAAAATAATCAATAATAAATGGTAAGCGCTGCTCGATTAATTGCTAGCGCAAGGTGGTTCGAAACGCAATTATTGACTAATTACGATACCAAAACTCATTTCGTTTATCCGAAAGAAGGTGGCTTCGAAAAGGGACTTGGGGATTAGTTGGCGCATTAGTTTCATTCGCTGCTCTTCGGTTATTTTTTTTAAAAACGTTTTCAAGTATATCACTACAACCAACGCTTTGTTTGGACTGGGCCATAAAAACCGACCAACAGCAACATAGGTTATTAGCACCATTATTACTGTTATTATCAAAAGCTTGGATGTTCTCAGAGTCATTATTATTATTATTATTATTATTATTATTATTATTATTAATATTTTTATTTTTCATCAAAGATAAAGTGCACCTAGTTTAATTTAGTTTGTTGTTATCCGTTGATGGTGAAAAAATGGGATTGAGATTTGTTTTATGTTTTGCTCATAGTGTAATTTCATTCAAGTCATTCTCCTTAATTAATAAAATTTATTTTTATAAATCTTGTTTGTTGGTGTGGATTGGCGCGCCTCTGAGGTACTGTGTTCGGAGAATGTTATAGGCTATTGTCCATGTTGAAATGTTTGTTGATAACCAAACAAATACATCATTTGTACACACATTTGTGAGTTTTTTTATTTTCACTGGCGTTGTCATGCGAGAAACTGTAAGAAATGAATTAAGGAAAGGAATCGGTTACACTCTTGTGGTTGAGATTACATTCCTAGCTGTAAGCCCATCACCTACTATTAAATGGCAGACCTAGAAGTAAACCCGTCATTAATGACGGGGAAATGACAAGTAGTTCATTGTTGTAATTTTACTGAAGCTTATTTCCAGTTTACATTTCCTATGTTACGGTAGACAGATTTGTTATAATTAAGCTACGTGTGCAGGATGCATCTTTTATTTATTTATTTTTTACGATCCTTACTTGGATCAAAAAGCTACCAATTTGTTTAACTTAAGCCATATAAGATAATAACAAGTATTTATTTATTTATTTTTGTTTTTTATTTTTATTTTAGCATTCCATAAAATTAGAACAAAAACCGTGTAACAAAGCAAAATAATTACAGCAAAATGCCTTAAATTAATAAAGAGTTACAAAAAAAACAAAAACAAAACAACTCAAAAACAAAAAAAATACATGACGGCTAACTTTGTTTGTTTGTTTTTATTTCCCAGTCAGATAGACCACAATATTACAGAAAAAACAATTTTCCACAATAGATATCAACATTAAAAGAAAATTAATACAATAAAAAAAGAAAAATTGATTTGGATAGCCATAAAAACATATTAGTGCAAAAGGAATACAATTGTATATAAAAAAAAGTTAGAAACAATTATTCACATACAAATAAATTCAAACAGTCAAACAATTATTTTGCTGAAATTGATTGTTTTTACATGAAGGGCAATCTAAGACACAAAACACATAAACAAAATTTACAGGATCAATGTTATAAGTAATATAAGTAGTTATTCTAATTTTCATAAAACAAGAGTGGAACATGGGACGTTTTTCAAGTGAGACAGGATCATATGTTGCTTAATATTTCAGATACATCGATTCTAGTTATACCGAATAAAGTAATAACATCCGGCGGCAATCCAATAGTGCTACTTATAAGCGAAATAAAAATTGAAAATACACTAGTGATGGTGATCATACAAGAGACAAGACTGCACTGGCAGAACTTCTCTGCACGTCATGTAAACTACGCAGAAAAGAGATTTTAGTTACTAGACAGCTTTAAATTCGTATTTAAATTAATCGTACATAGCAGTAAAACAAGATTAGATAAAAACTTTTAAAACGTTTTTTAAGAACAACCTTTTATTCGAATAGCGTTGTTGTTTATTTGGTGCACTCCAATAGATGTGCACGAAGGCAGAGCCAGAAACAATAAGTTTCAGATTTCAGTATTCAATCGCAGACTATATTTGAGGTTTTAATTTTAAAAAATTGTTTTTCTTCCCATTAAAATATCAATATTAAATTTGTGAATAATAAAATTATTTTTAATGGAATAACAGAAAAATAGGAAAACGCCTATCAAGTATTTGTGTCCAAGATTGAGCATGAAGTTCTGTTTTTTTACCAACATCATCGAGTTTAGGTCAGCCAATCAGAAAATTTCTATTTCCTGACATCCAATGATTTTGCGCTTAATGAGCACTTAGAAGTTGTTTGCAGTTTTTTGTAATCTCGTTAACTGATTGTATGCTAATCCGAATCGAAAGATTAAAAAAAAAGCGGATCGGAGCGTAAGCAACACCTTACCAGGTAAAACCGATCTTCACATACCGTAAAGGTCGTAATTAACGCAACCTGGGTGTCTCTAAATTTAACAGATCAAATTATCATGAAGGATGAATTAGTATATCAAGTTTAGTATATCAAGTAGTATATCAAGTGTCTATGATACTGGGAAGATAAGTAAAAACGACCTCGACAATTTGAAACATGTTGAAACATTTTTTTACGACCGGTCAAGTTAAATAAAAGGTTATAATAACTAGGAACGACACCCCGCAATTGTGGCAAATGCCACAAATTCAAGCTGAAGAACAAGTGTAAACAGAATTTTTTATTTGATTAACCAAGAAAATTGTTAATATACTCTCAAACGTTACAACGATCTCAATCTTTCGATTTCTTGTT
>JAQIWH010007189.1:0-11789 GCA_034695005.1 Cryptops parisi
GTGACTAAACATTACTGGATAAGTACAACTCTTTGTATAATACTTTGTATCTTGAATGACATGGAACATCTCGGTTATTCAAACTGCTTCATAACATCAGAACAGATCTTAGATACCTCTTACTCTCTCAACATTTATAGTTCAACAGGCAATGTTCTCTTGCTCTTTTAAATTACAACAATGCTTTCATATCATATCTCTTCTTGAAAAACATATTCATTTTAAATTTAAACAACAATAGAAAATTTCCACCCACATTAACGTTGTTTCAAAAGAAAAGAATTATAGGCGTTGTTACATTTCTTCATTTTATAGCTACGTTTTAAGAAGAGTTTTGAGACGAGCAGTGAGATATGCTCACGAAAAGCTCAACGCCAAGCCTGGCTTTTTTTCGACGCTAGTGGACGTTGTCATCACAATTTTAGTGAGTACTAAAAAAAACAGACAACAAGAAGTCAAACAAAAGCAGTATAAGAAGTAACAAAGATGATAACTATGGTTGTGACGGTAATTTTTTAATTTTGTTTTGTTTAGGGCGAAACATTTCCCGAGATTAAAAAGGACCCTCTAATGGTAAAATATTTCTCTTCCCATATTAAGTTGCGGTTATTTTACGTCTATTTACCTTTTGTGATTAAAATGTCGACATCTCATGATGGGACATTCTGTATTTTTAAAAATTTGCATGACTCGTGTTGTTTTCATTTTGTCGTTTAATTTGTAGGTGAAAGACATCATTAACGACGAAGAAACGCAGTTCTTGAAAACGCTCAATCGTGGGCAACGACTTCTAGAAAGGACAATTAACAAACTCGGTGGCCAGAAGGTTATTCCAGGTGTGCGAGACGAGAGTTTTTTTAACGCTAATTGAAAATGCCACAGAAACTGTCACCAACAATCTCGATTTTAAAACATTTGACTCGTAGGCGATGTAGCATGGCGCTTGTACGACACGTACGGTTTCCCGGTGGATTTGACGTCGTTGATGGCCGAAGAACGAGGCTTGTACATCAACATGGAAGAATACGAAGAAGCAAAGAAAAAGGCCCAGGTGACGAGATTCCCTTTTTCCTTATTATTGATGTCCATGTTTCTAGGATACTAATGTTGGAGATTTGGTGACGTAGTTGATATCCCAGGCCAAAGGAATGGGACTCGAGGATTTGATCGGCCTCGACGTACACAGCATCACCGAGCTTCAAAATAAGAACGTTCCTCCGACGAACGATGCTCCCAAATATAGCTACACCGTCAATTTGGAAAACAACTATTGTACGTATTACGACGAAGCGTTTTGTTTTCGTAATCAAAATCGTTTTATTTTTATGTCACATATTTTAATGTTATGTTGATTTAAACGTTTTTTGTTTGCCAAACAGGTTTCAGCCCTTGCGTCGGGACGGTGATAGGGTTGAGAAAGGACAAGCAGTTTGTCGATGTCGTTAACTCCGGTGACAAATGCGGAGTTTTGCTGGACACGACGTGTTTTTATGCCGAGCAAGGCGGTCAGATTTACGACGAAGGATTTTTGGTCAAGGAAGACGACGAGGTAATGGGTTTCATTTTTCTTACTTTTTGGCTGTTGTAAAGATAAATTACGAGTGCATGTCTTGTTTTGTTTTTTACGATATTATTATATATAGGAAGTTGAATTTCGAGTGAACAACGTTCAAGTGAAAGGTGGATACATTTTACACTACGGCACGTTGGAAGGGACGCTGAAAACTGGTGATAAAATGAAATTGTTTGTTGACGAGGTAAATGTTTTTAACGATACATTTGTAATTTTATTTTATTTATATATATAATATGATAATGCATTAAAAGATCGTTTACAAAGTGACATTTTTGGATTTTTTAAATATCTATAGCCTAGACGGAAGATGGTGATGAATAATCACACTGGAACCCATGTTTTGAATTTTGCTCTACGGAAAGTTTTGACTGCGGACGCCGATCAGCGGGGATCTCTTGTTGCTCCCGATAGATTGCGTTTCGATTTCACTGCAAAAGTAAATGTTTTATTTATTTTTTAATATTATGCTTACAGCTTGCATCTAGATTGTACCATGATGTCCTTTTTAGGGCGCTATGACTGTTCAACAAGTGAAAGAAACGGAAACAATTGCCAATGAATTCATAACGAAAAATGAAGCAGTGTACGCTAAAGAAACGCCTTTGGCATTGGCAAAAGCCGTACAAGGATTGCGAGCAGTGTTCGACGAGGTAATTTTCCAATATCTATCCTACTCTATAAAAGCTTAGACGGGGTTGAATGAAACCTCGGTTTTGTATTGGCCAATCAGGTGCGAGGAATGACATTGGCCAATTTCTAAATGCTCGGTTGCTAGACTTGCTAATTGAATCTTTTGTTATACGCATATAAAGACGTATCCCGATCCTGTGCGTGTCGTATCCATCGGAGTGCCGGTGGAAGAGTTGGTCAAGGATCCGCTGGGAACAGCAGGAATTAACACGTCGGTGGAATTTTGTGGTGGAACGTACGTGTCGCTTAAGCAGTAAATAAAGTCGAGCCTCGTTTAACAAGAGTCAATCCTAACAACAGGATTTCGTACCAGCTATTTTGAGAGTGAAATTAGTGACCTATAATACAGCTCCAACGGACCCGTTTCGGAGGTCCGTGGATCGAAACCACGCTCTGCTACCACATACTAGAAGCGAGTTACCATTTTGAGAGTGAAATTAGTGACCTATAATACAGCTCCCAACGCTATCTGGTACAGCTCCACGGACCCGTTTCAGAGGTCCGCGGATCGAAACCACGCTCTGCTACCACATACTTTAAGTGTGTTACACAGTGGACAGTAAAACAATTCCAAAAACCAAATAGATCATGACATATGAGGCACGACTGTTACAAGCAAAAAACAAACAACCCCAAAAAAATGCCACCGGATAATCGATTGTGATTTTGTTGCAGGCATTTGCTGCGTTCCGGCGACATAGGAAATTTCGTCATTTGTAGCGAAGAAGCCATAGCTAAAGGAATCAGACGAATCGTGGCAATCACTGGCCCTGAAGCCACGAAAGTGAGTTTGTTTGTTGTTTTTTCACGAAGATGCTAAAATAGATTATTTTTTTTTTTAAAGATTGTGTTGATTTTAAACTTTTTAATTTGTAGGCATTGAACAAGGCGGAACTGTTGCAAAGCGGCGTCGACGCGCTGAAGAAGTTGCTCAGCAGCACGCAAAACTTGACTTTGAAAGAGATGAATACAAAAATCATCCAACTCGACGAGGTAAACTTTTCTTTGGTAACCTATTTTTTTTTGCGACTCATCGTTCAATATTTAGTATTAAAAAAGTTTTGCTTCTCGGGTAGGAAATCTCGCACGCTGCCATCTCGTACTGGAAGAGGGATTCCCTTCGTTCGGATTTGAAAGCGATGAAAAAGGAGCTGGACGATAAGGATCGATCGAACAAAGCGATGATCGCCCAACAGGTGAATAGAAATTTTGATTAATGATTTTGTATTTAATTTATTATTATTAAAACAAGATGGAATTAAAAAAAATAAAATAAACACAAAAAATTGCTTTGTTTATCAGGTTATAGAACAAGTCAAAGAATTGATCGAGAAGACGCCCAACGAAAAGTTCTTGGTTCACGAATTCAAAGCTGGCTCCAACGCCAAGGTACAGCATTGACAACTCGAATTTGCTTCGAAAATCAATTTTAATTAGTTGGATAACATGAAATGCGAAAGTTGCTTTTGATGACTTTATATTGATTTATTTTCCCATCAGGCATTGGACGGTGCGTTAAAGATAGTCAAAACGTCTTCCCCCGAAACTGCCGCGATGTTTTTCAGCGTCGACTCCGAAGCCAATAAGATCATTTGCCTCAGCTGCGTTCCGAAGGTAAGGCTCTTGGCATCACTACTATATCTTGAATCACTTTTCTATTCGTTCTTTACAAACGATCTGTTTACTTGACGACAGAGTTTGGTCGGCCAAGGCTTCAAAGCCAATGAATGGGTGCAGCACATCAGTTCGGTCATCAACGGCAAAGGCGGCGGTAAACCCGAATCCGCCCAAGCGACGGGCACGGAGGTGACGTCGCTCAACAAAGCTTTGACGCTGGCCACGGAATTTGCAAAGATGAAAGTGAGCGACGAATGAGCAGGCTTTGTGAGACGGTACTTAATTTGATAAGTAATAAACAGGAACTTTTACTCGGTCCAATCTGGTTTTATTAGTTGTCTCCGAAATACGAGCCAAGAGTGTAATTTCTCAAAGTAATTTCTCAATGTAATTTCTCAAAGTATCTGCAAAATATGAAAAACGACTTTAAATTTCAGACCTCCGAGGAAGAATAATAAATTGAGGAGTTGGGTTGAAAAAACGGCGTAAATCCACTTGCGTCGTTCTTCTTTAAAATGCGTGTATCGAATCATCGTTTTAGACCAGTCTATAGCATTAAGGCATTGGGTCGCACTTTTCGGAACAAGTAGTTTTAAGTTTTTTAAACGTAGTCATTCCACCCAACTCCTCAATTACAGACAGTTCTTGGTTTACAAATGTCATGAACTCCGAGTTTGCCCGCAGGGACAACGAAGCGCTTTGGACGGTGCTAACCTGTTGGGCAACGTAACGAGTGCTTACAGCTCCAATATTTTTCGAAAGCGTTCTTTGTATCGACGTCGTCGTAATCCAACTGTTGTAGGGCAAATTTCCGCAACAAGTAGCTTTTTTGTCGGGTTAAGGATTTGTTCAATTTACAGTCGAAAACTTAATTATCCGAGAATTGACACTAGTTAAATAGTTTGTTGTAGTTGAAACTGTCAATGTGCGTTAAAAATAAATTTTTCTTGTTTTGGAACCGAAAGGATACTCGTTGTAGAAAAAATATCTCGCCTCGTCCAATTGTAGGGCCAAGTCGTAGACATCGATTCCATCGTCAAAATCGTCGTCATCGTCGTCGATGTAAATCGTGGCGATTTCGCCCTGCATCTTGGTGATGATTGACTTGTCCAATTGTTGTAGGGCCAAGTAGTCGACATCGATTCCATCGTCAAAATCGTCGTCGTCGTCGATGTCAATTGTGGCGATTTCGCTTTGCATCTTAGTGATGATTGACAACGCCTCATCTTTCAATGGACGCAGGTCAATTCTAAAAATGTTTGATTTTTTTATGAAACTGAAAGTTTTAAAAGATAATGTCGTCTGGCTCTTTAATAATTTTGTTGTCTTACAAGGCCAGTTCCAAGATTTTCATTCTGGCGATGAGATTCTCGCGACTCGTGCGTTCTAAAATTGCGGGATGGATCAGTGGCGTAACCGAATGGTCGGCTTGTTTAATACTGTGCAGATGTTCCATCCACGTTGACAGCAACCTCAAAAAAGTAAACGTGGAATTTAAAATCATCTATACGTTCAAACGTAAAATATTGTTTGCTATATCTTTTTAGCATGTTGAAAGTGGAAAAACGGGGATCTTTAACCGCAGACAAGATCCACATAAACATAGGTCCACAAATGCTTCATTTCCGAGATGACGCAGGATCACATCACGGAGTCTGGATCGCTTTAGAAATATGCAAATGTCTCTTTCTGGACCCATGTTTATATGGACTCTTAGATTTTAAAAATCTATAATATTATAGACCTTTTAGGAACACCCTGTATACGGTTAATTTTACAGTTTAGTTGGGAAACGTTGAAGTCGGCTGTAGCACTGAACCCATGTAATGTATATTATATTATTTCAATACAAATAAATTGTACTTTTGGATTAGCGGAGAGGCTTAATCTGTATACTTTGGTTATATGTAGGTTAGGTTAGTTAAACCATACTCCATGGTTAAACAAGACATGTGATGAGCCGTAGATTGTGTTTTTTGTTCGTTTAACCATGGTTTACCTAACCTAAATTGGCCTTTAAACACATGGCATCCCATATGAGAGGAAAAGTAAAAGTTTAATTTTTAGTTTACTATTAAATCTCACTTTGGTCAACTTTAGTTTTAGGTTGGTGGGCGGAGTTTAGAAAAAAATAGCGTTATCCTAAATGGTATATTTTAATGATGATATTTTTACCTAACCTAACCTAGTGTTATGGGTGTAGATACCAGGTTAGATTAAGTTAGAAAATACAAAATATACCATTTATGTTGTTAACGATATTTTATCTAAACTCCGCCCACCAACCTAAAACCAAATTTAACCCTAACTTTTTTCGTATCATAAAAATTGAAGTTATTACTTAGTTGTAGGTGAAGCTTTGGTACAAATTTCTTGCCATTGGGTTTCCACTGATAATAGCTTTCGTAGGGAGTTGTGTAATGATTCCAAATTCATCGTAATGCACAATAAACCACTCAAACACGTTGTCAGAGATCTTTCAAATGTTCAAAATGAATGAATGGATGGAATCACGTGGAATGGTATCTTGTAAAGGTCGCGTTCACGTTGGACGCTTTTTCGCTAACAACGCTCATATACGTGCGAAGATAGTCGATAAGTCTGTTTAATTCACATAAAACTTATATTGGTTATGGACTATCTTTCCACGTTTATGAGCGTTTTTAGCGATAAAGCGTCCAACGTGAACCTAGCCATATTGTTTTTGTTTTATATCTTATTATATTTTCAGTTTCAGAAGTGCACTGCAAACCCCGCCAAATTCAAACAGTATCAGTGTGTCCACTTTGAGACGTCAACATTGTCATTCAGTTAAGTATATATTGAGGTACAGTACTTAATATGGTATTTTCATAGTTAAAAACCATGACTTATTGTCTATAGAAAAATAAGAATATAGAAAATAGATGCCAAAAAAAGACAAACATGATTTTGAGTTCATTTTACATAATCGATTATTTGGGAATATTGTGTACAGACTTGAGCTGAACGTTGTAATAACTACCGCGCATGTATTTTCGATTGTAGGAAACAAACTCAAAGGAACAAAAGTTCAAAAAAGACGTGGAAAAAAAATTACAAGGAAAAAAGTCAAAAATAAATATTAAAAGAACAGAAATCCAAAATTATGTATTTTTTTGACATCTATTTTCTATATTCTTATTTTTGAAGAATATATTTGTCAAAAAAAAATACATAATTTTGGATTTCTGTTCTTTTGATATTTATTTTTGACTTTTGTTCCTTTGTCATTCTCTAAAAAGTAGCTTGTTTTAAATTTTTTTGTTCAAATCTTTCTGGAACGTGACAATTCGACACATATTTTGCTGGCCGTGGCGATCGGAGACTGCGATTTGTGTATTTCGTCGAGACGCGAGTCAACGGTGATTTTTGTTTCGTATCATTTCATTCCGCTAACTGAAACAACGCGTATAAAGAAAATAAACCAATCAGGCTTTTGCATTCTGTGTAATCATGTTTCTTGAAATTCATGAAGTAACATTAAGCCGAAAGGAAACGGGCTATTCGATATGAAACAACAGTTCAAATTGCTTCCTGTTGATTGGTAGGCTATTGCACTACGAATTGATGGAAAATAAATTTAAAAAATTTACTAATCTTGAAATAAATATAAAAAAGTGTCAAGTTATGTCCAGTTGAATCATATCTTCATTACTTGACGCTATCACTAATTCTATGCAATTGACGAATGTTTTGCGAAAATTGATCAAACCACAAATTTTGAGTCAATTTGGTACTTACGTGTCAAGCAGCTGCTGTGGATATGTCTATGGATAAATAGACACCAGTTTAGGTGTCTGTTAATGTTACTTAAAAAATTATTAAATTTATATAATAAAACCTAACTTTTGTCAACTAACCAAACTGGTGTCTATACCCACTTGTTCAAGTTAGTTAAAAAACAACTCTATGTTGCATCCATGTCTGTGACTGCATAACACATTAGTCAATTTTTTAAATAGAATTGAGGAGTTGAGTGAAATAATGGCGCAATTCAAAAAATGTAGATTTGAGAAAAAGTGCCTAAACTTGTATCTTCAAATTTAAGATTTAAACAGAATTCCTGTCAATTTGCATATTTACAAAAGGAAAATGAACAGGTTTTGCAAAAAAAATTTTTTTTAACTTTATAGTCAAGTTAGAGGCTAATTTAAAAATGCAATGATGCCGTTATTCCAAGTATCGTGCTAATTTATACATTTTACGCCATTTTCTCAAAAATCAGTTATCGTTTCCATTGTTTTGGAAGTGAAACAAGGAAGTTACAAAAAAGAAAGAAATCACAAAAAAATTTCAGATTTAACAAAATAGCCACGTTCCATATTCTTGTTCCAAAAAAAGTCGGAAAGCGAAAATGCAATGTCTTTTGTTATAGAACGATTCAATATATGTGTTTCAAGGAATAACTGGATTTACACGGTTTTTCCACGCCAACTCCTCAAATTAACGTGCAGAACAACATATGTTGGAGATCAATCTATTAAGCCTGTTTCCAAATTTCCCATTTATTCCAGCACAGCAATAGTAAAAAATCAAACAAAAGGAGGAACTTGCATAATTACAATAATCTTATGTACAGTTTGAAATTTGACAAAAATAAAATAAAATTGAAATTAAAAACACCCTTAGCGATTTGAATGAATCAAAAACAAACACATCGAAGTCATCGTGAAGCGCAAACTCGTTACCGTTTGTACAATTTCGAGTGCTGGGGGGGGGTTCCACCTTCGAAAATCATTTTTTAATTTCAACAGCATTTTATTTTAACAACAATAGTTTTTTGTTAAAATCAAATTTCAGAAAATGAAAAAAAAGTTAAAACCCGATTCAAATAACCACGTGAGATTATACAAAGTGCTCGTTAAAAATAAAAACATTTCGCTAAACATTTAAAATGAAGCAACTAGGATTAAGTTATTAGTATTATTATTATATCAGAAAATATAATTGGCTCTGAGATTGCTTTTTAATACTCTTCTTTTTTACATGTTCAACAGTTAGGACAAAAAAAATTGTTTTTTCCGCTGTAAATCTATTAGTTTCCACAAAACGCATAGATGTTAGAAAAAGTGCAGCAAAAAGGTTCATACGGCATTTATAACTGTACAGTTATATATATTTATATATACGAATTTGAAACTGCGGAACCATGATCGAAAATTACAAAAACAAAACAAAAAATAATCATTTTTCAATGAGCAACAGTGAAATACAACATTCCGTATTTTTAAAATTGAAAATTATTCAAATTTTAATCTATACAGAAAAAGGTTGGATTCATTTTTTGTTGTGTTTAAAAGATTATTTTTTTTACATGTTTACATCGTTTTATTTTTTTGTTGTTGTTTATTTTTTACAAGAGCAGCTTCTAAGGGTTTGTTCGTTGCTTTTTGTTTATTTTTTGTGTCTGCATAAAGAATATACGTGAAGGCAACATGTCGTACGGTTTCAACGTTCGTATCGCTTTCTTTTTTATATATATATTTTTTTGTGTGATTTTTCTTCGACCCGCCAGGCCAATTGGTACGCTTGCCGCCGCAGCAGTTCCATATGATTATTTACAGCTTTTTTATTTTTGTTTGTAATTTTTTTTAGTAATGGAGGTGAATTGAAATAATTTAAACAATATAGGTAAGTAGATCTCAGTAGGTGTTGCTGCGATCCTTTATGCGCTTGCCCTCCAACTCATAACAAGCCTATAACAAAGAGAAAATATTGATTATCTATCATCGTAGAAGCAAACTCGTCAATCGACGACAGGAATCGAGCATCGCAAGATACTGATCAACCAATGGCTGTTGAGTTAATAAATGCGATGCATCTTAGCCAGTGGCTATTGAGGTAACAATTCACATGCATTGTCATGGAAACAATTCATGTGAGAGCAACCACTATTACCAATTATCATGGCCTGGGTTTCGTATCATTTAATGATCAACCAGTGGCTGTTGAGATAATTATTACATGTTGATGCATCCTAGCCAGTGGCTATTGAGGTAACAATCGTGCATTGTCATGGAAACAATTCATGTGAGAGCAGCCACTATTACCAATTATCATGACCTGGTTCCTTATCATTTATTTAATGATCAACCAGTGGCTGTTGAGGTAATTACACGTCGATGCTTCTTAGCCAGTGGCTGTTGAGGTAACAACAACAAAAAAGCATTCACGTGCGTTGCCTGGCAACATTCATGTGAGTGCAGCCACTAGATGTGATGCTTCTTAGCCAGTGGCTGAGGTGACAATCGCGCAATTCACATGCGTTGCCATGGAAACATCTGTGTGAGTGCAGCCACTGTTGACAGATTATTATGTACAGACAATTCTATCTCTCGTGAGCGTAAGAGATAATGCGACTCGACCACTTACCACGCACACCTTGGTTACGATGCCCATTGTAGTAACTCCCGCATCTCGTCGTCGTCCTCGGCTTTCGTTTTGACTGCAAAAAAAAAAGAAGACATTTCCGAAAATCATTCGCAAATACGTCGTCAACCACAAATAGCAAAGTCCCTCGAGATGTCACAACCTTCGATTTAAATCATACTTAAAATTACAGCGGTATCCGTAATCCGAGGGACTTTCTTATTTAAGTCGTCAACTCCACCACATTATAACTTACCTGGCCTGTTTGGTTCCGCGGTTGGTGGGTTGGGAAGTTCGTCGACGGATGGTCCACCAACGTCGAGTAACTGTTTATCTAATTCTTCTTGTTCTAATGCTTCCAATTCCTTTTCTAACTCGTCCTGTTATTAAAAAAACACACGAAAAACCATCAACCCAAGCCGATCGCGTTTAACATGACTGCTCGTTGCGTCATAATATTTACTTCGTCAACGTTGTTTCCAAATCCGATTGGATTCGAAATAGCCTCTGAAATTTCCTTAGCAATGTCTTGCTGTTCCGCCACCTCGTCCATCAAATCTTGCACTTGGTCGACATCCCTGAAACAAATAAAGATGTACACATAAACAGTTTGTTTGTTTGTGTACAAACAAAATGTCAACCATTTTGTTGCGGTTGACATTTAGTTTTTTTTTTTGCATACGATGACACGAATAACTTTACATGTCTTGATGCGCCGTTTTCAATGCTTTGGCAGCGTATCCCATGATCTTCAACACTTCGGTGTTTGTGTTGGCATTTTCCAAAGCTTCCCGTTGGAACTCGATTGTCGTTAATGTCCCGTCGATTTGTTGCAACTGTTGTTCGTATCGCTTTTTCCGCTTCAACGCTGCCAGTGCAACTGAAATGAACGCGTTTCGTTTTTATTTTCAATGAGAGGTTGATGACAAATGAAACCACGTGGATTGTTAGAATCATCATCGTCACGTCACTTTTATTTAGGGACGTGGAAAAAGACGATTCTATCGTCGTCTCAAACCAAACATTAGATTTATGTCCACGAATATTCATTTTAATGACGAACCATCTCAGGCCAGAATTGACGTTGTGAGTGTGACTCAACGTCATAATGTGAGTATAGTGACTTTTTGTAACGTAGGTACATCCTAACGTCTCGGTAACAGTTCTAAGCTCGGCGTTACTCGCAATTCCAACATTAGAACTGCTACCACCGCGTTGTGAAACAGTCGTTGACAATTCGACGACGGATGCACCGAGGTTAGAAAATCACTTAACGTAAATCAACCGAACGATACATTTCAACCCGTTAATCACTTTCGTTTAAAGCTCATAGCTTCGACGAGAACGATGACACGGTTAGCATTACGGTTAGTTGCGATTATAGATTTTTGACATTTTGGGTTGGTGAGATTATATATATAGAGAAGTGTTCAAATGATTTTGATTATACGAGTTTAAGCCTATGTAAAAGATACATAAGGCTATGTGATATGACGCATCGAAAATAATATCTTTT
>JAQIWH010007190.1:0-11789 GCA_034695005.1 Cryptops parisi
ACAGTGAAAATGTTTGGTTTTTCTTGGTCATGGAAAAACCTGGAAAGTCAGGGAATTTCATTTTCAAAAAGTCGTGGGAACCCTGCCTGTTCTATTACTTTCACCCTCTTATCATCGTTCATGATTTAATACTTTTACGGCCAAATTACATACCCTAACGGAAGTCGGTGCAGTACGTAAACCACAAATACTTACCATCGAAGTTTGAAATGATGAGAATTCCTACAAAGTTGACGCCATTGAGCTAAAAACTACTTAAAAGTACTTGCTTCTGACTAAAAGTTATTGTTTTTGGAAATCATTGATTTAATATTTATTTATTTAAGAGGTAATTGTGCTTATTTTGTTTTTTGTGAATCTTTGGTCAATAGGCACTTATTTTTTTTTTTGAAAAAATTATGGATTTTTGTGTTTCGAACAACTGTTTGACGATGGTCAACAATGTGTATGTGTTGCCATGTGAAACGTACACAGTGGGACCATGGCTAATAATATACTAATAAGTACATTGTGTTTCTTTATAAACACTTTTATTTTTTACAAAATTTCAGGAACCCATGATAGGAAATAGTGTTCATTAAATGTATTGACAAATGGTTTTATCTCTTAATATACATATTCATCAAAACTGGGGTTGTTAATTTTGCGGCATCTTTTGGCAAAGAAATCATACATTTGTCCTCTGGGGCAAGAGCCGTTGCAAAGTGTGCATGTAGGTCTTATTAATCCTTTTCTTTGCCAGTTAAGTTGGGACGGTTTCATTGCATTGTAGTCGTAATCAAATATCTTCTTCACTGAGCGGCGGCATTTTTCAGCTTTTTTGTCATATCGGTATCCTTCTCCGCATTTGTCTTGACCAACAAAAAGGGGTCGAGTGATGCGAGCAGATGGTCTGTTTGGAATTCCATCATAGAAACGAAGTAGGGCATCGAGAGACTCCTTGTCTTCTTGTTGCGCTTGTATGATCAGGGTCATACATGTTGAAATCAGCAATGTCATGAAACAATATTTCATTATGATGAGCTGGATGTACAAAAGAAATGAATTCTATAAACAATATACACTATTAATCTGAAGTCCTTGAGCAGTTTAAAATTTTGTATCACTTTGATCTCTACATGATAAAACCAATCTACAGGGTGATACAGACTAACTATTCCTAACTTTCAGAGGTGATAAAAGGTATGAAATGAAACATATTTTGTTAATAAACTATAGTCCGGAAATACTTCCATAACGAATGAGGTACAACAAAATTAAGGAAATGAGGATGCCATATAATCTTCAATGGGTATTGTTACCATGATGGTTTATTTTCAGTGGGTATAACTGATGTATTAACAATACGTCATAAATTTTGTTGTATTTTATTGCGGAAATATTTCCGGACGATAGTTTATTAATAAAAGACTAGCTTAAACCCATTGAAAAATCAACTGTGTTATTTGAAAATTAAATGAACAATACAGAGATAGCGTGCGTATTTCATGTTAATTCAAAAGTAACATTAATTGATTCATTGTTCAAACTTTTGAATACTCTTGAAAAATCGAAAACAAAATCACTCTTTGGGTTCTGTACGTGCCCTTTATCATCTCTGAGAGTTAGGAATAGTTATTATGAATCACCATGTATAATAAGAATTCATTAGTTTTAAATTTATTTTTTGGTATTGCTAATTCTTAATAAGTCCATTTTCATTACATAAACTAAGAAACAGTTCTGAAGTTCTTATATTTGTTGCAGTTAATTTTCAGTCATACCGTGAATCTCATTGAGTTATCCTAGTGTGAAAATGATCTAATGAGTGGCATTTTATTAAATAAAACCAGTCTTAACCAATGTTGTGTATTTTGTATTTACTTTTTAAAATACTTTTTTGTGTTACACTAATAAAAAAAGTATTTAAATAAATTATTTTAATACACAGCACTAGTGTTAACATTTAAATACACAAACTGGTCTCCGTAAAAAGCAGTGCAATGGGTGTAAACGATGTGAACCGCTGACTAACATTGGTCCACCTGTTGCATGTTAGGAAAATTGTCATTTTGAAACTGCCTAACAAAGAGAGCGAAATGACAATGTGCAACATCTTGTTGAAACCCTATTTTTTTTACCCCTGCTGATTGTTTCTTTCAATTTAAATAATCTTTGCAGAAATCATATCTTTATTCATTCATTGATGAGCCCGCTTTGTCCATGAGGGTCGCGGTAGGTAAGTTCATGAACATATTTTGCATGAGTTTTTAAAGTTGTTTTATATGATACAAAACTTAACTTCTGATAATGGCTTATATGCGAGCAACTTTGGAAATTTCTTCTCATTATAACAAACTTATGACAATACCACTATACCACCTTGGTATAGTATAGTACAAGAGTATTGTCATGAGATGACTATACGGACGCCATCATGGATTGAAATAAGCAGTGAATGTTGTTTTTTGGATAGATTAGCACTCACCTCAAGTGTTTCCCGATGTTTCAGTTGAAATAGTAGATGCAAAGTTAACTGGCGATAATTTCGAGTTTTAAACTATCGACGTCTTATACTACAATAGATTAATAATAACTATACTTGGATGTTTAAGATGAAGCAAGTGACCAAGAAGGAAACAACACGAGATGGAATTCATAGAAGTGCTTCCTGTCTTCTTGGAAACGCATTTTAAAAAGTGTGATTTTCTCTATGAAATCCAAATTTCAACATGTTTTATTAATTCCAATTTTACTTTATTTTGCGAATAACTGAAACAAAATAACTTTGGTGGTTTAGTATACGTATTTCACTGGAAATATATCTCATTGAATTGAACCTTGCAAGGGTTATTTATATTCATATGAATCAATGTTTACAAATTTCCGACATTTGTCTGCAGCATGGTCATAAACAAGTCCTGCTGGACAGGTTCTTGTTGGGATGGTTTGCTCAAACTTTCGAACTGATCTTTGGCCATAATCATATTGGTACGAATCCGTTGAACGACATTTCTTAGCAAATTCATCGTAGTCATATCCGTCGGGACAGTTTCCATCAAAAATGCTGTTGCCGCGTATCCATGGGTTAAAACTTGGCTCATCATAAGAATAGTCATTCGAAGACGAGTAGTAATTTTTTTCTTCATACGAATAGTCATTTTTATCTGCATGCGAAGGCTTCACATTATATTGTTGAGAAGAAAGAGGAGAGCACAATAGAATGAAAAGTGACATCACTATGTGCATTGACATTTCTGAATACAAAGAATGCATGGATTACTATCAATGATTATAGTGGATAATACCTGATTATTTCATATACCCAGTGCATAATATACAGGGTATCCAAAAAGAAGTATACAACTGTGACAGTTTATGGCATGCAGTCATACCGTACTTCATACAGTGTTTAAAGAAATGAAAACACCAAATGTTACGTCTCTTCTGGATTTGAAACAGTGCATTCTTGCAGACTTTCTCCGAGTAACACACATGAAAATATGTGTACTACCCATGGATGGAAGAAGACTATTGTTTGGACATTCTACGTGTAACTAACAGAGCACATGTAGAGACGTATTAACTGTGCAGAAAAAAACTTGAAACCGTTGCCATGTATTTTCACAATAGAAATACTTAGTTTACAGCTTACTTTTTGTATTACAACAAAGTTATATACTTCTTTTGTGGTATTGTGGACAACCTATAGTTTTGTACAAAATATCATGGACTTAATTTATCAGATTAATGAAGTAGAATTAATGGTAATTGCAAATGACTATATTAATGTTTCTTGTTTTTTTATACATTATTGATGATGAAAAAGTGTTAATTTTGCACATAAATTCGTCATAGATTTGAGCAGATTTTGGTAGGTAATATGAAAATCATATGTTGGCTTACTTTTTTGAAATATGTTTTCCTTGTTGCAATCGTTGAGACAAGTGCAATAGCTATACCGGTATCTTAAAAATGCATCCAAAAAGTTATGGACAGGAGAAGAGAGGAAACACAATTGCATTTACTGAGCTGCATCCTTTATACTTGGTAAGGTTTGAAAACAAACATTCTATTTTTGAGAAAACAATTATGAATAGTTTCTTTTCTGCAGAAAAGAGAGGAAGGGTTTTTGGTCTGTAAATTTGTTTATTTATGAAAGAAAATGTAAAATACAGGGTTGCCATAAAGACATTCCCAAAAATAATTATAGAACAAATTCAATTCAATTTTATTGGAATACCCAACACCGTTAGCCAACTTGGGTACCCGCAGGACAATTACAAACGAAGATGAAGTAAGAGTCAAAATTAAATTTAATACAATACAAAATAAAAAAACAATACAAGATAAATACAATGCAAAATACATAGTAAATGTTCCAAATTGTACCAGAATGTAGGTAAACTGAAAATTTTATTTCTTTTGTTCATGTTGATTTTGAATAGGAGGTGGGTGCTCCAATCGCCAGAATAAAATAATTTCTTTTTAGCGCAATTTTAAAAGTTCTGTTCTGACCACAAACGCATAATAGCTTGGTATGTAAAGTTTAAGGTAACAGGAAATGTTTCAATAAAGCTCCTTCAAGTGGATTTGGAGGGACTTACAATTTCCTCTTGCACCGCTTCGTTGTTTAACCTCCTATATGGAAGCCATTTTTAATTTTAGCGATTACAGCGCTTTCTATTCAAACTCGCCATGCATGTGAAAAGTCCCAAAAAACGTTTTTGAGTTTACCTACATTCTGCTGAAGTTTGTTCGTTTTATGTCTATGCGTAACAGTTTATATTTAATAATTTTTTTTAATGAGGGAAAGGTTTTATGGCTACCCTCACACCCTGTACGAGCATATGTATGTATTGCCACATAGGACAAAAAATGCAAACGATGGCCCTTAGCTCGTTTTGTGGCTGTGAAAACATAACTACCATTGAACTACACATGAACGAGGAAAATAATTACATTGGAATTTATAGCTTTGTCAGTGGTAGCAAATAAAGATAAACGTCATTCTGATTTTTGACGTTGACTTTCATTGCAGATTAGCTATACGAATGTTTTTTATGATGTAACAAAAATTGTCTCCCTGTCGAATTGCATGCGAACGAACGAGTACCGGTACTGTATCAAACATAGAGCAATATACCGGTACGAATAACAAAATACATTTTGATGACATGCATGGTTACAGTAGACTATTCGCTTGCACGCGATTCAGCAAGTTACAAGTATCTTTTTGACTCACGTGTTACATATAAAAAATAAATAGGATTGCAGATTACGACTGTTTCTACTTTGGCCATACAAAACAATTTTTGTGTCGAAATTTTTTAATGCAAATTGAGCTGCCACTGTACTTTTGACATTGGCGCATTCTAAAATATAATGAAATACAGTAGATACGGCTACAGAAAATGGCACATGCTTCTGTTGTCACTAATATTCGTAACTTCCAATTTCGTTGGTTCGACGACACTTTTTGGCAATTGAATCAAACACTTCATTTGCTGAACATTTTTTGCCATTGATCATGTTATTTGAAAGGTTTGGCTGTCGATAAGCAGCAGCATGTTGAAAGATGGCATTCTGGCGACATTTTCGTGCATACGGATCAAATTGATATCCACCAGGACATGTAGTGCCTTCAATTGTCCTAAATGCTCTTGCTTGTTCGTGCATGTATGGGCTATCATAGTAATAGTAGTATGCGTAGTCATCATTATCCATGTCATTCTGGTAATGCTTTGTTTTATACGCATTATACAAATCACCTAAGTGGTAGTTCTGCATGCTAATGGTTATTTGTTGCATCAATAGACACCCAAGAAAGATTTTCGTGACGATTGACATGGCTGAATGTAACTGAAACAAAACAAAAATATGAATGGTTGCTGCTTTTTTGAAAAAAAGTCCTTATGAGGATATATCGTTTAAAAATGATATATATACTGTTTTTTTTTGTTTTGTTTTTTGCAGAAAATGTTATTTAACAAACATAACGAACTAAATAACAAAAGCAAAATTGTTAAAATGAAAAATAACTTTTGCTAATATAATATTTTTTCAATGTCAAATGTAAGGTGTTGTCGCTTGAAACCTCTTGGATATTCCTATCATTTTCAAATTTCACTTTCATTCTTAAACTTGTAAACATTCCGCTGGTTTACCGTTGTTTATATTGACACCGCGTTGTATAAGTACCGCGTTATGCGAAGAATGCTTCAATTTGTGAACCGCGTTGTAAAAGTAACATGACTGGGGTGGTGAAGACTAATTTGCCGACAAACATTTTTTGTTTAAAAATGTTGCCCGCAGCACGAAGCTTATAAGAATATCGTGATTATCCGAGATTAGTTATTGAAGCGTACCTTTAATCTGGATGAAACTTACTTACTTATGTCATCTGGGACCTCTCTAATATGCTGACAAAAAAATCAAGTCAATCGGATCAGTAGTTTTTGCGTGGTGGAGTCACAAACATACAGATGGACTTTCGCATTTATATATTAGTATAGTAGGGATTTCGCTTGAATAAATTCAAAGAAATCTCATCGAAAACTATGAGTAGTAGCTACCAAGACAATCATATTTAGAAAGTTGTAGCCAATGTTCAATTTAGTCAGAATTCAGTGTCGTTTCATCTATTTACAACAACCCAACTGAAAGAAAAATTGAACAAACCAGAATGATTATAAGGCAGAATGGTGCTAAAAGAGCTTCGTTGCAAATCACCGAAACGATGCGGTGAAGTGATTTTAGCTATTGCGTGGTTAATTGTAACACGAATTTAAGGTTACCTACTCTACAACTAAAATCGCTCTGCCGGTGATCTGCAGAGAAATTGAAGGCTTGCTCGGAATAACGTTGTATGTTACAATAATTCAATATTGAGATTATTATAGAAAACTGTGCCTTATATATGGACCTAGCTAGTGCTGTCAATAGACAAACTCATACCTACTTAAAACATACATATATCACTTCGAAATTGGGCACCTAATAGGTGACAATCAATGTGTTGCTGAATACTTCTTTTTGCCATTTACTAAAAACTATGAATTGTTACATGCAACGTTATTCCGAGCAAGTCTTCGATTTTCGGATCCATGTTCATATGTGGACTTTTTGCTCTGTATTGATATGCGTAGTAGCATTTGTGGTTAATATTTTTTTGTCCCGACTTTTTAGTAACACCCTGTACAATCACTATTACTAAATTAAATATATATACGTGAATGTAAATTAACATACGTGAAGAGAGCGTATTGGAAACTCTTTTTTGCACAGGAGCTCAACATCCGTGAAAGAAGTAAGTAAGGAGTTCAGGTTCAGTATTTCAAGGAAAAATGACTAAACGAGCACTTATGGATGAAACAGGAAAGAAGTGTTTCTCGTTATGCGTTTTTGTTTTTTTTTTTTGGTTGGTTTTTATTTAAAAAAAATTTTTTTTTCCAACTTTGACCATTTTGCTCTTCACCACACTCGACTAGGAATTACGGTTCATTAACGTACCACGTTCTCTCTTCTCACGTTTTTATTTTTTTGCAGTTCAACAACTATATACAGTTCATCGTCTTATTGTTTCAACTTACTATATAGATGACAAGGAGTTTTCCTTCTAGTCTGTTATTTTTTATTTCGCTTTTTATTTTTTTGGGTCGGTATGTTACAGTAGTTATATAGTATGGTGTTGAGGATTCGTCCTTGTGTTTTAGAAAGCGGAAGGCCGGCGCCGTTAGCTGTCTCGAATTTGAAAGATGCATGACCAGCAACGTTAAAAGAGAAGACAAAAAAAAAAGGTTTACAACAAATTTACCTTGACTTGCTGGCCAAGTTTTGATTTGATTTGGTTTTATCTTTTCTTCTTTTTCTTCTCTTTTAATTTGTAACTTATTCGTCTTATAGTCGTTGTTAACGAACCGGTGAAGAGTGAAAGCCATGCAAAGTTGAGTGACAGTTTAACGAGGTTTGGTTCGAAACTCTTGAGGGACATTTCCAAGAATTGAATGAAATCTCGTGTTGTTGATGTAGAAATTCAAGGGATCGTTGAAAGGTCAGATAGATAGGAAGTGCTCTTTCTCAGGGTTTGTTTTGTAGTCCTTCGTAAAGGACAAGTGTTTAGCTATTCTGGAAAACGAGGTGATACCGATATAGCCTATGGAAGATACAAATCTTTCAAATTCGTTTGTTTGTTTGTTGTTTTGTTATTTGTTTTTGTTGTTTAGTTGTTGTTGTTGTTGTTGTTGTTGTCTGAAGCAATTAGCGTGGGCATTACCGCACGTTGTTCTCAATGTGTGCTTGAATTGGCGAAGAGTGGTAAACATTATTGATTAGCCAAGGATTGGGAAAGGCCATTGCTTAACATTGGGAAAGGCCAAAATGGCTGAAATTGCAGTTGGAAATTTTCAGATATATCATTTTCTATTCATATAAAGTAGTCTTAGTTACCTGAGCCTATATGATTGGTGTAAAAGGGTAAACAAATCACCTGGAAGCATTGTCAAACGTGTCAAATCATACCTTCACAACGCATAATTTTGATCAAATAAGCAATATGTGCATAGATATTAGTGCAATAAGTAGGTAGCCCACATAAACGACGAGGCAAGTTCAAATCTTCAAACGCGATTTCTTCGAAATTGTAAAAAAAATGTTATTTAACACCCTTCTACACCAGGTCCTTCAATTTTTTTTTGTCTGTAAGTTTGTCCCAATTTCGATAACAACAAGAGCGTGAATAAAACAAACATTATTTTTGTTGTTTATACATTTGTGTTTATGGAAACAAGGAAACAACTGTTGTGTCGTTATTTAAATTGTTATAGTTAAAATTTTTTTATCATTGATGACGGATTTACGTCTTTTCTAGTAAATAGTAGTTGTAATGTGTATAGTGTACATATAACAACTTTGTGACTGACTTTTGAAAGCTACGGGAGTACACCATAACCTCGTGAGTACAAACAATAACACCCTTCACAATGTTACCATAACCGTAACAACACGAATGTAAACAATAATAAATTTGCATAAATTGAATTATAGCACTAATCTTCCCGTGCTACAGCACGGGTTACACACTAGTTATATTTGTCAACGTATAGTTTTATACAGTACAGTGTAGTATACATTATTTCCGGGTTCACTTCTAGTATAGTTTATTTTATACTTTGCGGTCATCTGCTCGTCCCGCTTGAGGCGCTAGTGGCTTGGCGTGATGCTGTTCAACAATCTAAATTAGCGTCTACGGGCGTATCCATATCAGTTTAGGTTAAGATCAGTCATAAAATACTAGTATCTGTACCCATAAAGACTAGTTTAGGTTTAGGCTATATATATATATAGTTAAAAACGTCAAGTCATTAGCGCCACAAGCGGGACGAGCAGCTAATCCCAAAGTACCGTTTGGATATACAGTAGAATCTCCGTATCCGCTGACTCAGCATGCGCGATTTCAGTTATCCGCGAATGACTTTGGTCCTATATTTGGAAAAATTCGTATAACTTTTAAATTGTGCGCAGTTCTAAATATCGTGATAAAAATCTTGTGGATGTCTTTTGTTTTTTAAAGAAAATGCACACATTCAAATAAGGTCATTGTTTACCTAGACTACTATAATGGTTTATATCCGTTATTTTTAATTTCCTTCGTTTTATACGCTTATCCATCAAACGGTAGTTTGGCAAACAGTTGTGTATTTCCTTTTTTTTTCTTCTTCTTCTTGTATTTCTGAATTTTTTGTTTTTGGTGTAGTGCAAAGTTATATATAAAAAAACAAACAAAACGAAAAATGCGCACACTACTTGATCACTTTCACTTAGTCTCATCCATTCGATGTCCATTAAGGTCTCTTCGCCTTTTAATTGACGCACTGTTGTCACACTGAGCTATTTCTATCTTATGTTTTTTTCAACTTCTCTGTGTCATTTTTTTATTGTGTGCAAAGTGTGTTGCCAGCTTCTATCTAAGGCAAAGAAAAGCTTTTCTTGACTTTTTTTTGTAAAATTTTTTTAATGTATTTAATTTTTTTTTTTTGTGTTTGTTAATACCACAAAGAGACCATTTGGCAAGTTTGTAGTTCTTCTTCTCCGTTTGGACATTCCTGGATGCTGTGCATCATTCACTTGCAATGCACACTTCCCATATATAAACGTCAAGGTAAATCGTCGTGACAGTGTTAACTACTCCGACTTTTAAATAGACAACGCCAACTTGGGTTATTGGGGTGTTTTTTCTTCCTTTTTTGTTTTGTTGTGTTTTAATTTTTTATTTTTTTATTTAAATATTATTACTTTTGGTGAAGAAGAAATAAAGAAGAAAAAAGAGTATAAGAATGTTGTTTGTCGAGTAATACTCAGTTGTTGTTGGAACGATCGTTTTGGTGAAAGTGTGTTGTTGAGCCAATGCCAAAATGCTGGATGTTTTCCCCCGTTTTGTTTTGTTTTTCTTTTGGTTTTTCCCCGTTCTGTTGGACAGTGCACTCGAAACGATTTAAGATTTTCTTTTTAAACACGTGTTCAATTCTTTTAGAGAAATCATAGAAAAAAAATAAATATTTCAAATAAAAAAACTAGGAAAAAATAGGTAATGTCATGCCATTAGGGTTTGTGGTTGTTGTTGTTGTTGGGTTTTCAATTTTTTTTATTGTATTCATTCTTTGACGTTTTTATTTTGTTTGTTTTTTAATATATTTTGTCTGTGAATGTAGACAAAGAATAAATATTTTACTTAATTGATTTATAACAACACATTGAAATTCACGCTAACTTTAGATCATTACATTGATCCCACTGGAAATTGCTGTTAGTCACTTATTTCAACTACGATGACTATATAAGGCATTGTAACTAAAAATATGACATAACATGACCTTATTTGGCGTTTTCCAAATAAAATAGGTATACATTTTGTTTATACATAAGGAGGTAGTCATCGACTTATGCGAGTATTACGTTATGGCGTCGCATAGCTCGAAACTATGCTGTACGGATATTGTACAATAAGAAGTTCCATTTAGAGCATCACTTTACGACTAATGACATCATACTTTCACAATTAGGAATTGTTTCACTTTTAACTACACTTGGGTCACTTCTTTTTTCTTTTATTGTTTTTTATGGCTGTTTTTACAACAAGGACATTGAGGACAAGGACCTTAAACACCAAAATTAGTCAACGAAATGAACTGAACGCAACTCGTTTTTTCTTTTAATCGTATACAGTTAGTTCATCGAAAAACATTTCATTTGTATTTATTCTCAATTTTTAATAAACTTTATATATCTTTTTGTATTATTGTTATTATTATTATTATTATTATTATTATTATTATTATTATTATTTATTATTATTATAAGCAGTAATTTTTATGTTATGGTCTTCAAGAATCTCCAAAACAAAAAAGTCGTAAAATTTTGTACAAAAAAAAAAAGTCAAAATATTATTTGTTTTTTTATAACATTAAACGTTATTTAAAATGGTTACGGCTAATTAAGTACGAATTGGACTTAATTATTTTTTTCTACATATTCATTTTATATATAGGAACCCACAAAAAAATCAAAAAGTGTTATGAAATTTTATGATGTCCGGTGGTACTATGAATGGAATGTATGTCACATAATGTTTTTTTTTAAAGTAGAAACAATAGGTTGTATTTAGAAAGTGATGTTTTATTTCTTCCGGTTTCGAATGTCTTGTACAACAACAAAAAATCGCACGTTATTAGGTTGATGATGGTTTTATTGTGTTTTAGAAACCCTGAACGTTGACAGAATACGAAATACCTTTATATTCACGTGTGTGTGTA
>JAQIWH010007191.1:0-11788 GCA_034695005.1 Cryptops parisi
GGCATCCCAACGGAAAGAGATCCAGCCAATTTTGTTTAATAATGTAAAATATGCCCAGTTGCGAGAATTCCCAGTTGGAAGAATTCCCAGTTGCAAGAATTCTCAGTTGCAAGAATTCCCAGTTGCAAAAATTTAAGTTGCCAAAGTTCCAGTTGCCGAAGTTCCGTTGCGAAAAAACCTTCTGCGAAAGTGTCGTATACCATGGGCATTGTGGATTGTACAATCTTTAGATTATGATGTTAATGTAGACAGGGGTGCCCAACCCATGGTAAGTGGACCTTCAATGAAAATATTTTCAAATCGAAAAATTATAAAACCACATTATACTTAAGTTCATGGTCCCCCCCTCCGAAGTTTCCCCCTCCTGTTTTGAGTCAATAGAGTGTGTGTAATATTTTTGGCCATAGGCTGTACATTTTCATAGTAATATAACTATGGAGACTAAAGTAAATATTATTAAATGAACATGAGAGTATATAACTCATTTAACTTTTAGTAGTTTTTTGAAACGACTAGATACCATTATGTAAAAAATACATCGTATTTAACTACAGTTTGACTTGACTAGGACAGTAAGTCGAGGACTTACTGTACTCATAAAAGTAGTTTATTAGGGAGCCAAGAGATCAAAAGATTTGAAATTATAAGACATTTTGATATACAGTGGATTGTCGAGATTCGAATGGTTCGACTTACAAACAACTCAATATTCGAACAAAAATTCAAGACAAATCTGGGTTCAAAATCCGAACAAAAAAATCGAGTGGTCCTTTAAAAAATAGACAAAAACAAATGACAGGTTAGACCTATTTCGACAATTATGGGTTTCTCTGCAAAGAAGAATCAAGTGGTTCTAATGTTAATGAAGCAACATTCAATTAGTGGGTTACAGATGAAACAAGATATCCGAAAAACGTTGTTTTTAGGCAGAGCCTTTTATTATTAGTGGGTTAATGTCAGATGGGGTCACCTTGATTCCTATGGTAGGGATAGGGATAGTGTCTTAATTTGCCACCCTCAATTTCTCTGGTGCAGTTTCAATTCAGTCAAAACGTCAACACATGAAATCAGTTGATGTTTCCATTAAACCCTGGCTGGTTCATTGATAACAAAAACCACCCAAATTTTCAATTTTTTTCAGAGGAACTGTTTCTTAGGTCATTACTCCATACGAAAATCACAAAGACAATTTACAATAAAACTAATAGCAAACGCAAGAAAAAGCTCAGCTACAGGATGGTAAGGCCATAGTGTCAAAAAGGTGTAAGACCACACTGAGGAATGAGTCAAAATTTCTCTACACGCTGTCCAAAAGCTGTATGAATCAATTCTTCAAAGCATTCAAACGGTTATTAATATTGGACGGCCAACTCCATATTATTGAAAATAACAAATGATAGCATTCAATGGTGTTTCCATTATTTTGTTCAACCCCTGTAGGCTATATGTTAATGAACACTTTCACAGATTGTGAAAAATATTTTAGCATTTTATAGGATGTTTCTTTTTGGCTATTTTGTATAAATATAAAATACTAGTATATAGCATCATCAAAATGACGGGAAATTTTTTAAAATTAGATTAAGTTATTATTATGCAATTCATTGTTTTGACTTGTTACTTTTATTTATTATTTTGACTCTTATTGCTTCGCAATATTTGTTACACTTGATAGGATTGAACAGGCTGCTTATTTTAGCTTGATCTAACCTCTATTTATCTTGGGTCTTTCAAGGTATTGACAATTTCACAATTTCATGCACACAAATGCCATTGGATGGTGCTGAAAACCAATGAGCAATCAGAAACAAAATCAGTTTAGGGTTTTATTTAGTAAGATGATAAATCATTGTGTTTTTTTTTTTTTTAACTTAACCTAGTAGGGATAGTGTTGATTATGAGCTCCATTAGCTGGCTTAAACCAGGTAACTGAAAAACACCTTTAGCATATGCATTCAATTCCAAGTTTCAGTAACTTTTCCCTCCAAGGATTTGTCATATTTTATGAATAATTAATTATGAATACAGTACTGTACTGTATGTTGGGAATACTAGGAAATTTTCTTTTTGATCATCTATTTTATGTAAATGTAGCTAAACTTGTGAGTCAACACAAGTTTGGCTACATTTACAGAAAGTGATGACCAATAAGAAAATTTTTTTCGTATCTATAAAATATTTAAATGATTAAGTATAGACATACACTACAACAAAAAGTCACAATTTGTGACTTCTTGTTGTTGCGTGAAAATGTTTAAATCAATTTTTCTCTAGGTTACTACAATTATAAATAAATACCTTTATCCTCCTCCTACCTAACTCCACTAGAATAGCGAGAAAATTTAAAGTAAGTGAATTGGACAATAAAGTACTGCAGAATAAAACAAAGGAATTACTTTATTCTGTTATAAACAACTTTTCAAGCAGCTGATTCTGCTCATAATGACAGCAACTTACTAGTAGGAGGTTAGGTCAAACCATTTGAAATTGATTTCGAATTACTGATGTTTTCTGGTTATTGATTTTCTGATCTGAGGTTGTTGACTGGTTATGTGATATATAAAGAATGACCACCATCTTATAGCCAAGCCAACATGTCTGGATTAAAGAGACCATGTGTTCCAATGGTTGTGTAAAATGGATACAAAATATCTATATTTTTTTCCTTGTATAGCTATCTTGTCACTAAAGATATTCTTGAGTTGTGAAAGCTAGCAAAAAATGTATGTTGGTATCAGTACCAGCACCTTGCTTGGGCTGACAGGAAAACTTCCAGATTTTTTCCCACTTTTTTTTTTACACTGTAAGGTACGATATGTCTTTCGTAGAGTAAATAATACCACATTTCAGATGTAATATAGCCCAAACACCATGATGCTTTGCAAGTACTATATCACAGAAACCATGCCAGATTTAATTACTTGGGAGGTGATGCATACTTTGAAATGTATTTTTATCAATGTAGTATTTTTTTTTTGTTTGTTCTGCTTACAGGAACCTAGCTGTTAATTACAGAATTCCTTGGAGAATGACATATTTTGTATCTCAATTACCGGTAGTTAAACATAAATTCTGTAATCTGTTTCAAACGATTTCAGTTTAAAATCCAGATAATAGGGAGAAAAATTCTAATAATTTGAAATGTCATGCCTTTTGAAGCAGAAAACAATTTGTCAATGCAAGATTATTACATAACTCAGCTCCTTATCAGTGGTTCATTGTTCTGGTTTTTTTAGCTATTGAATGCATGAATGATACCAATGAATCTATGGGCAAGCATTTTTAATAACCACATATTAAAAGCATAATTTCCAAATCTTGTTGGTTGGCTGTATTTGTTAACTATAATGTTACAAAAGAGTAATCAATCTACATTATGCCATTCTTTTGGCACTGAACTGTATATTACTAACTATGACATATTATATAATATGTCATGTACTAACTTGAGCTATATAGTAATAACTGTATATAGAGGAACCCCACAATTCCTCCACCCACCTTTTCTTACAAGTCTGTTTTCGTCCAACTAAATTTGGAATTATTTTTAAGATGCCTTGGAGTTCATACAAATCCCCAGTCTGTATCTTTTAGTACTGTATCTAGTTCATGAAACAGAAAAGAGAAAAAAAAACACCAGCGGGGATACCTGTTGTTTTTATGGACAGTAAAAATATTGGGAGGTAATTAAAAAATTAATTAAAATAAATTCTCAAAACACCCCCGTGCCCTGGGTGCATCTGTGATAACCAGTGCCTTTGCAAAAATACTTGTCATTAAAGAGTATAGGTGTTAGCATGCATGGGTTTGAGGATTTATTTAATTTTGACTTCTGTTTGTTGTGTAAGCTGACATGTGTTGGGTGCATGCTCTTCTGTAGTATTTTCTTTTTTTATTGGTAATTTCCTGTTATAGTCAGGCCCAGTCTGATGTTGCTATTTGCTTGTACTTATTTATGGGTTTATTTTGCAGGTAAGGTTAGGAAAAACAAAGAAACATATATTGTTTTGTTTTCCTAATCTAACCTGCAAAATAAACCCATAATTAAATACAAGCAAATAAAACATCAGACTGGGTGTGGCTATAACAGGAAAGTACCTTTTTATTTCCCTGGAACAAATGCAGTAGAACAAAACTACATTAAATAGGCTACAGTGATTTAAGATATTGTGAACATGATGAAACAATGAACGTTTTCATTTAATAAATCCAATGTGACAAGATGTAAAGCATTTGAAACATTTCAGTTATCTGTTGAGTTAGTAATGAACTTCTGTGGTTGAAATTGGTGTTTGTTACCAAATTTTTAATTTGAATAAAAGAATTATTATTCAAATTAAAACAGATTTTTCTGGTTTGGAAGAAAAATTTACAGGAAATCTTGGAGAATTTATTTAAGTCCACCTTTTCCAAATGGGGTTCCGCAAGATGAAATTAAGGGTTCCACGAAAAAATAAAATAATTAAATGAATTGTACACAATTAAAAGTAAAAAATATTGTATATCTGGTGGCCAAGACAATGTTTGATTGCTTTCATTGCACAGTTCTGTGATTAGCAGCTGCATTTATTTGCCTGGGAAAATATTGTTGTACTGTATCTTCAATTTAAAGGTACTTAAATTGAACCAGGAAAATTTTTCGCCTACAGCGCATGTTTTTGTGTGCTTCAAATATTGAAGGGATCTTGTATTATTGTACAAAATGTAAAACGGTTCCGTAGTCATTATTAATATATACTATTAATATATTTTCCAATTATATAATTGGAAAATACTGATTTAAGGTATTGAATTAATATTTAAGAAACTGCTTCTCCTTTCCAAGATAAAATGTTACCTAAAGGATTCACTATTGAAATTATTTGGAACATTTTATGTTTAAATGCTATCTGAAAGCAGTTCTACAGGATAAAAACCTCATTATTAATTTGGCACTAGGGTAGCATTTCATGACCTTAGTTCATATATTAAAGATCTTGGGTTGGTTAGCACATGAAAAATTGAGCATTATCTTTATTAAAGTTAGTCTTTGGGAGTTATGGCTTCCTGTGATGAAATTTGACTTGTTTTCTTGATTTTTGGCTTCAAATTTGATGTTCTCATTTTGATGGAGTTTGCAGTTAATTAAACTAATTACATCCAGACAGTTCTTGTTTGTGTTTTCCTGTATGCTGGGAGATAAAAATAGTTTGGACCCTCCAAAAAATTCAATTAGGGGTCTCTGTGCTTTATGACACTAAGAATTAAGTGAAAAGTTGTGTTCTGTTATGGATGGTTTGTGTGGAGAGTCTATTGTGGAATTGGCCATGAATAACTCAGATTAAACTACAATACAGTACTGTACTGTAAAGCTGTCTACCACTCCAGGCCACTATTTAAAGGAGGATTGTAATGGGATTAAGTGGTAACAATTGGCTGTTTTAGAATTCACTTAAAGATTTTAATTTATTTTATTTTTTTGTTTCAGGGGAAGGTGTACATGTTTGATAAAGTCTTCAGACCAACGTCCTCACAAGAAAAGGTATACCTTGAAGCTGCCAAGCCAATTGTTAAAGGTACAGTAGAATTAACATTAAAATATATTTTAATGGTATTAAATCTAGGTTCTCAACCTTTTTCTAGTCTAAAGTTTGCATAAAAGTAAATTTTAATAGGGTGTAGAAATCACTAAAATGGATATTTTAAAATATAATTTTAACTAAATATGGTATAATTGCAACTAACTTAACAGTAATCATGGGCTACCTTAAAAAAAACAGTAGCACTTGGGGTGCAATGCACCCACCCTCTCCCAGGTTGAGTACTGCTGGTATAGAACAGTAGTACCCAACCCAGTCCTATGGGGCCCTTCCTCTGGCTATGGCCCTGTACTACAGTACAGTTGTACAAATGAAGGTTAAATTCGCCGCTAATAATTGAGCAACCAACATTGTCAGTGGACTTCATAAAGCTCAGTCAATGCAGTAGTCACTACAATTTTAAACCTACCTCAAATTAAGCTCCCAGTTGACCCCTCCATTTACCAGTACTATTTCAGTTGAAGTGTTGTTGATTCAACCAACCATAATAATTTCCTCTATTTAATTTTTTTTTTTAAAATTGCTTGGGTTTGGTTTGATTCTCATGAACATACAAAATCAAATTGATTTTAGTCAACTGATTGCAGTTTTGATGATCCACGTAGATTATTTCTTTTTGCTTATTCTTTTCATGGATCTTGTTGGTTTTGTTAATCTTGACATTAATAGCGTGATATTGATCATGCCTAGATGCATTTGTACTTGCTCAGTTGAATTTCTCTTGCATGCTGAATATTGGTGAAGTGAAAGTTTAATGTTTAAAATTTTCAGACAAAGGATTATACCAAGGATTTTTTATAATCCTGTTTTAATTAGGTTTGGTCTAGTGGCACCTACTTAATATTTGAGGTTATCTACTTAATATGTGTATTTGTAATATTAGTTAGAAAGCCTAGGCAAGTCAATTTTGTACTATTTGAAACTGGGATAATTTATTGATTTTCTTTCTTTGTGGTCTCAGTTTTCCCAGTACTGTACCATAGTTGCAGTATTGCTTCCAAGAAATTTGGTGCACTTCACTTAAAGAGTAGAAAATTTACAGTTACAAATGGGGATTTATTTATTTTTTTTTTATATTTCAGCTTTTTTTTTAATAAATGTTTGAATTGAATTTGCCTGAGAAGCAAACACCTGCCTAGATACTGGTTAACTGTACTTGGACCCAAACAGTAATCAGCAGTTGTCACCTGCTTTCGATTGAGGTTATCTATCATTTAGGTGGTCTTGACTGAAATGTCTATTTAATTTGAACAACAGGAATTCAAAGATAATGAAGCTCAATGTTACATATATTTTTTGTTTATTAGGTATACTCAAAAGGGTTTTCACTATTGATATTAGCGCCACCACAATTGTGTTGTAATTGTATTTTATAGTAAATGTTGAATAACGTTTTGAAGCTGTTTGTTAAATGTCCTCAAGGGTCTAACAAAGTTGAGCCTCATATAACGAGCTACTCCTACAAAGAGTTTTCACAATCACTGATTTTAGGTCTGAAATTGACTGCCTTATAAAATCTGCAAAACTCTAGCATACACGCTTGTCAGTGATAATGACCAGTGCTGCGAAGTTTGTTCATAAAACGTTGACACTTTATTTGAACATCTATAATCAGAATGCAGGTTTTCTTTGTTTTCATGTTAAATATCTTAATGGTTGACATTATCAAAAAATGTTTCAAGTGAAAGTTTTTTTTTTTAAAGACCTTTTCAACAATACTTCATCTGACCCATGTTTTCATTTGAAATTTCAAAGTTGACCTCAGTTTACCCTACTTATTTTTCATGTAGAATACATGAATTCTTGGGTCAACATTATTGATTAAATTTTCAATCCCACATAAATCGCTCTATAGTTTTCGAAAAAATCTCTGGTATAGGTGGTTTGGGACACCCTGCATACTGAATACCCTGTATATAAAATACAACATCTCTGTGTAAACATCGGTTACTATACATTTTTTATCAGCTTTTGTTCACTGCTTAGATAAGTTTAAGTGCTATTGGATAAGCATGAGTAAAGTTCAAAGTGATTTCGCACGTGACATCTAATCAAATCGAAAACACGTGATTCAGGACACTGCTTCACCTATTTACTTCTAATACTCTAAAAACTCGATTATCCAAATCGTGAAATTCCGGTTTATCATAACTTGGTCAAATTTGTCATCTTAATAAGAATAGGCCACGTGTATGTTTGTCTGAAGAAAACTTAGCCCTTCCCATCGGGTGATGTCATCAACACATCATGAGCCTCACCCATGCATGTGATGCCCCCACCTCCCGTGCATGACATGGGTCTACTTATAGTTTCAGTATAACAATCAACAAATTATCGGAAAATTATTTACATTATGTGTATTATAAATAGCTATGAATAAGAACTCGTAGATGAACTCTTGTACATCGAGGACTTACTGAATTATGATTGTATCTATGATTATTGACTTATTATTGGTTTAACAAGGGTTGACTGTATATCATACAAAGCTTGACACTCAAACTGAATACAAATACCGAAGGAGAGGAGTGATGAATTGTTGGTGACAAAGCATATTCTTCACTTTATTAAGATATATAGACTAAACATTACAGAATTTGCAAAACATGACCAATTTACACATCCTGTTGAAAATTCATATCACAGAAGTTTTTCCACGTTAATTATTCTTAAATGATAATCAGCATGGGTATTTTTCTCAATCCCACAACGAAAACTTCCAATGAAATTTATAAAAGACTGAATTGTAAATGTGTTGTAGAATATAATGTGAACATTGTTTGCTTTGTATTATAGTACATGTTTATTATATCTGAAAAACAAACAAACAACTTTTCTGATCAGTCAGATATTGCAGCATTCCACGTTGATATTTCCAATAAGTAAACCAATTATTTCTCTAAAGCTGATTTTTATTGTGAAACTGATGGAAGTAATATTGTGAAAAAGATAATTGATCAGTCTGAAGCCAGAGTGAACTAACTACAAATTTTCATGTTTGGTTATTATTGGTCTAACATAACATACACCCACTCTGGATTATAATGACAATAAGAACTAACACCCATTATCTGTGTAAAAGTCAGGTAAGGCAAAAATAGAGTACTATGGCTCAGCATAGGTTCTGATGCTAAATTTGATTCTATTTTCTCAATTTCTTCAAAATATGAAAAATGCTGGTTAGTTCCCTTTGGCTTCAGATGGCTTAATTGTAAGTGTATATACAGTAGTGCCACTAGTTAATCTATGTTCATTAGTTGGATGTGGAACTTGACAGACAAATTGGAGCTTAAGGCACAGTAATACGTCATTTGTACCGAGGAGTTGTTTGCAAGCAGGAGTCGAGCCAGAAGGCCAAACTGTGTTTTCAAGATATTTCTCCCAACCCTCACCTATGGTAATAAACTTTGGGTAATGATCGAACGAGATCATGAGTACAAGCTGCCGAGATGAGGATCTTTTGTAGAATTGCAGGCCTCACGCTACTCGATAGAGTACGGAGTTCAGCAATTCAGGAAGACCTCGGAGTCGAGCCCCTACTTCTCCAAATAGAGAGATCACAAATGAGATGGTTTGGTTATGTCTAGAGAATGCCTTCAGAGAGCAGATCTGCACAACAGATCTGGAAATCATACCCAGCCAGAAAATAATCTATTTGGAGATTAAGAACCAGATCAACTTCTCAAAGTCTGCAAGAGGGTCTCTCTTGGGGATTGGCCCATTAATTGTGCTGCAATAGATGATTCAAAGGACTGGAAGAAAGTCATTCATGGGCTTACCCACCTCAACCCTCATGGACAAAACTGACCTCTGGGCATTGAATGAATGAACATTCATTAGTTTTGGATTACTTTTCTCAGAAGATCATGCCTTTTGAGGGACTCATTGATTTATTTTGAAGCTTTTGAGTGTATCCAATCTGATAAATTTTTGTGTGGGTTTTTATAAAGTAATTTTGCATTTGAATGTCTGAAACTGATATTCCCAGTTCAAATTTTTGGATAATGACTTGAATGTTTTCATTTGTAAATTACTTTGACCTTTCGAAGCATTGCAAACCTGTTTTGCTGAACAACTAAACCATTTACTCCAGTGACTCTTTCTTAGGGAACATTATCATCTTTGTGCCGTTGATCTTATCTGCATAAAATAACACTTTATAGTTTTGGTTCAATCGTTGTTAATGATAAAATATTTAAAACTATTTTTGAATAAAAAATAATCAGTATAAAAATAAACAGGGGGAAGGACATAAATATGGGAGGCCCAAAGGATGACGTTCGTTTGCTTATTCAAAGTTATTTTTATTATTCGGAAATTACAATTTCAATAATTTTTTTTTTGATTATTAGTATATAAGTATGAAATGCATTTTATTTAAAAAAATGTTTTTTGGATTGTAACTCCAATTTTAGCATGTAATCTTAGTCTGGTATAATGTGATTTGTATAACACTATTTTTTTTTTGATTTATGCAATATATGAGGGTCACATTCAACTACTTGGAAAATGTAGAAAAGAGATCTATGATTGCAAAAGAAATGTCTGTGCTTCTCTAAATTGTCTTTACCAGTCAGGCTAGGTGCTAGGAATTTTCAGTGGTATGCTGCATTCTCTCAAACAGAGTTGTTTTAATTAGTTTAATTAGTTGGTTTTTGGGTATGGTCATTTTTAATCACTAAGGATGGATACGTCAAACCTGACTATAAACGAAATAACTCGAATATACATTTTTATAACCTATCCATTCTACGGAAATTAAAATGGACCATACCCAAGGGTCAACTAATTAAACTGCTAATTAAATCTACTTATTAATGCATCTCTGCTCTCAAGTACACCCTTTCTTCGAGGATTCAGACTATGTATCAATTGAGTTTGTAAATCTACAGGCTCTGACACCTTGAGCACATGTTTTCTCAGGGTTATCTCGTTTCTCCTACTTTATAAAATTTCAACTCAAAACCATCACCACCTTTCTATGATTTTTTGAATAAAGTTCTGTGCGCCATATATGACAACCTAACAACAGTTGATGATGACATTAAATACAAACACCTACCTACCCATCTCCTAGTACGAACTGAAACAGTCGTGAACAGAGTTAGAAAATTGATGGTTGTCTATTGAAGCAAGAAATCCACAATACACATTTTTGTCAGTCAAAGAGGCGATATTTCCAGGACTGCTTTGACTTTTAAAATTAACATTTTGAATTTTAACATTGTGCAAATTAAGTTTTAGATATCCTAAGCATTTTTTAATCAAACATAAGTCATTAGAAATATTTAGTGAGAATGTGGAATTAGATGCTTAAATTGTGTGTATGCTGGTTTATCTTGGTTCAGTCCTCTTTTATCATTTCTTTGTTAGTTTCATTTCAACTTCCAGTCAGGAATGATCACAGTGCAACATAGCTGAAATGAAACACTGCCTGAAAAATCAATGAATCACTTTAATTCAGCACTAGATACATAGCCAACACATTTGGTGCGAAAAACGGAAGGAAATGTTCACCACCATGACTGTGATTGAGTGCACGAATAAGATTTTTATTTTTGGCATGGGGTGTGTGCAGTAGAACTAAACGCTATCCCATTGATATACAGTATGTTTCAAAGAGCAAAAAAATTGAATTCGAGTTCAGATAATGATCTTGCTTGTGCCATAACGGTCATCTACGGATACCAATTTGTGACACAAGACACAGATTCTGTGTGATGATTTCTTAAGTATCATCCCTTTACCAACATACCACATAATTGATCTCTTAAATTGGATTGCATTAGTTGATAGAATTATGGTTTAGCCACAGATTTGATGGCTTGTTTCAGTCTCCACCAAACCACGAAGCCATTTAGTGGTTGACACAAAGCAATACAAAATAATGTGAACAAAACATTGACTTGGGATATGTTGCACCATTCACTGCAGCCATGTTTGCTAATTTTTTGTTGAC
This sequence comes from Cryptops parisi, assembly GCA_034695005.1. Taxonomy (NCBI): domain Eukaryota; kingdom Metazoa; phylum Arthropoda; class Chilopoda; order Scolopendromorpha; family Cryptopidae; genus Cryptops; species Cryptops parisi. Next base: position 11,539 of record JAQIWH010007191.1, read on the forward strand.
GTCTATGTAGTTGTTTTTAATGGATGTTGCCAGTTTCACTTGAAAACAAAGTAGGCCTACTGTGCTTGTTATGATAGCAATTATCAGCAAATGTGTCAAGCATGTAACATCATTTTCTATGTTGCTAACATAGAAAATGATGTAAAAAAGTTCCATAGATGTTTATTTAAATATATTAATTTGATCAATTGATTTATTCACTGTTGTTAATATATTTTACTGTTTTTTGTCAATTTTTATTCCTTAATAT
>JAQIWH010007192.1:0-11785 GCA_034695005.1 Cryptops parisi
AGGTTTCCTGCAGTATTCATGGTGGTGACCAATTTCATTATATCTGTCTGTGAAGTAGTTTTGGAACAGGAGAAGTGCTTTTTCGTCAATGCCTTTCGATTTTAAGTCAGACAAGATTTGGGGACGTGATACATCGGTTTTGAGTAGTATCACGTGCTTTCCACGTTTAAAAATATCAGTAATAGCGGTAGTAAGCTGAAATAACAAGAAATTGACGCTCTTTCCCTGTATGCCCCCATAAAAGTTAGTTGGATAAAGTTGTGTGAGGTATTCCTTAATTGTGCCAAAAAGGCATACACATAATAAACAAAAGAACTAGGAACCTGGCAGATTCGATTTATACATAGAAAAAGACTCCATAATTCGTAAATCACAGCTAACGGTTCTAGGAATAATATTGGATGAATATTCGACTTGGAAAGACCATGTTAAAAAGCTTTAAATGACCATATCAAAATATTGTGGGTATATTATGAAGTACGCAGGTTCTATGTTTTTACGCATTTTAGAAAGACTCTATTTTGCGTACATAAAATCGCACATTGTCTATGGTATTATGCTTTGGGGTGCGGCAAAAACATATATCCTACAGGGGATTAATCGAGTTCAAAACCGGTTCATACAAAAACTACAGTATAGAATTAATGCGTATGAAAATAGTCGTAAAAAACACAATTTTTTTTAGTGAAACATATGTATCAACTTGAAGCTTTTAAATACAAACAAGATGGTTTATATGATAATTTTATGCCTCTATCTACACGTATACTCACTAAAAACAAATATAGACTCCGAAAAGTGAACTTACAACTAACTAAAAGATCCATAGCTTATTCTACAATATTCGATTGAAATAGATTACCCAACGAATGTCGTGAAGCAACATTGCCTGGTAATTTTGCATTTAATTTATACACCCATAATATTATACTCCTGTATAAATTGATAATTTACCAATTCTCGCATCAGCCTTATGTACATTTGTTTTCTTTTCTTCTCGGTATATTTTTTTTTGATTTTTGGACATGTGATTGATTTTATGAGTTTTTTTACTATTATTTCAAAAGTCAGTCTACTTTTGTTATTTAGTTTTCTTTATATGTGACTGCCATTGTCCGTAAGATTGTAAGGCCTCAACAGAACTGTTACAATAGTTTGTACCTTGCAAGTATAAAATGTGAATGTTTTACATGGAGTTTGCAAAAATGTATTAGTAATATTCATTGTGAAAATTCTAGTAAGTCGATTTTAATAGGAATGAATAAGTCGTCTTCCCTAGCTAATCTTTTTTTTTGGCCACCATGTAACAGGTAATTAGCTGTTTAGTGGCCGCACATTCGACAGACAAGTTATTGATCTCGACAGACAAGCCTTATTTTGTTTTTGTTTTTCGTTTCTTTTGTGTTCTGCACTTAATTGTATATTTATTTGTATATATTTACGTCGTTTGTGAAATAATAAAAAAAAAGCTGTGTAGCACATTATGTAGTTTGTTTTAATACTTACGTTGGTTCCGGTTCTCCTTTAGCTTCACATTCTAGAACGAAAGGTTTGTCTTGTCCCACTGCCACTTGGAATGGCAACCAGTCAGATGGTGGTTGCTTCACAATTGTTGGTGGATATGGTACTGAAAAACCATTAAAAACAAAATAGATTTAAATAAATACATTATATGTGTATATTTATTGTTCGTCCCAAAACTACGAAATACAACAAAACAATGTGACCGCAAGATTAAATTTTTTTACCAAAATAACATGAGTAAATGAAGTGAATTAAAATTACTAGTGCCATTTTATTTTTTGATTTTTCAAAAATTGGTGATGTTATATGAATGAATATATTCTGACATAAATTCATATTCACGTTCATTATCTCACGAGTTTGAAGAATGGATGTTCACTTTTAATACAATGTGATTTAAAATCATGCAATTCAATTAAGTGGACTATTAATGTCACACTAACTTTTCTTCTTCAATAACAGAAGAAAACACACAAGACATATTTCTTCTTATTCAAGCAAAAATATATTGTGTCACCAAAGGGATGTTACACAAGTTGAACAGTCTAATGAACGTGCACATTAGTTCATGAGGCTTCGAGGTTTTTACAGCATCTGATCAAGGGTTGACACCATGAGTGACGTCACTGTTGTGTAGCTATTGCAGTGTTACAGCAAAAATATTTACTTTCGATTGAATATTTACCAATTGTTACGGCTACCTCCGCAGTCAAAATGGTAAGTAAAACGAGTGAAAGTGCGTTTCTCGTTGCTGAAGATTCCATTTTCAATATTCTGTAATAATCAAAAACAAAATTTTTAATGCAAAAATCTATTACATGTACCATAGACTCAAAAAAGGTTCCATGTTTCCTAAATACCCCACATCATTCGTTTCATCACCATTATAATCAATTCAAACTTATATATAACAGTCTGCAAGTCTGAATTGTTATTTCCATCTTCTCCCACAAATCACATCGTAGAAAAAAAACAAAAACATCAAAATAAAGAGGTTGTCGTCAAGTTTTAATTATATGTCTTACTTTTTTGATGTTTTGAATCATTAAATTATTATCTCTGTTTTAAACAAAAATTATTCAAAAGCGTCACATGTGGACGGTCTCAACGTGACGTCACTGTGACGTCATAGAGACCGTTTACATGTGACGTCATCACACGCTCCAAATCCCGTCAAGTTGACGGGTTTTAAAGCTAGTCAAAATATAAATTCGCGTACAGCGACTAAGTATAAATTCCAGTTTGAAAACAACAATCAAACCAACTTTAATAATACATACCCATACAGTATTTACACCAAGTGGAATTGTCATTGTCATTGTGGAATTACCGTATTCGTCGGCTGGCATTGTCTTATCAATCTACAAATGTTGACTTGACGAGTTTTGATCGAATTCATATATAAGCATATCCGTTTTATTTTATGAGCTATTGTACCACTTGTTAACAATGTATGGTCACCATGACCGAGTCAATTGAAATAAAAAATTGAAATAATTAAATACAATATAATATAATATCTTCATTTACACAACTCTCACAAGAACATGCATTAAGTTCAAAGTTTTACAGATATACGTCTTGTATATCTATTAGTTATCCATCTAATAATACCGAGTGAACAAAAGCACAAACATAAACTGAATTTCTGATGATATGATAATAAACGATACGTATATATTTTATATATATATTGGTATATAAAGTAATTATATATATATTAATATTGGTATACCAATATGCCAACGTATACTAATGTATATATTACATACGTATTCCAGTTTGGTAAGGCAAAAAAATTCTTATTCAAGAAGCAGAAGTGTCATGTATATATGTAGTACCGTAATATTTCTTTATCCAAAGTCGCGGGGCGAAGACCAATAGGCACATATTGGTTACTTCCTGGAATCAAACACTTCTTATCTTGTTATGAGTTAGTTAATCTAAACTAACAGGATGCCAGAATGTCAACTACATCAATGTCATACAGATCATTTTGCAATAAAGTTGACATTTTGATAGTGAAAAATGGATAAAAAAAAGATTTTTTTAAAAAACTCCCCTTTATTTTTACTGACTGGATACAGTGTTGATGAAAACGTTTTTCACCTTTTATACTAAAAAGTTTTTTTCAAGAGGAACACAAAAACAAAGAACACCAACAACACAGAAAAACAGTTAAAAACAGAAAAAACAACTTTTTCTATATTTTTTCCCCGTTTTTCTATGCTGTTTGTTTTTGTGTTCTTGTCTGTTTCCATTGAAAAAGCTTTTCAGTATAGAAGGTTTTCATCAACATTGTACCCAGTCAATAAGCCAATGTATATCAATGTAGACATTAGCTATGTATTTTAAACTGATCTACGTATCATCAAAACAAAAGTGTCACTATTTTCCAAATGAATATACTAACAACATATTCAATGCCTTTAAGTGATTAGCAAATCAATGTCATATACAGTGATTCTAGTGAAATACCTGTAATTCGTTCTAGAATGACAATCTCTACATGAAATGGTGGTTACCTGTTTCTGATACTTCAGCAATTCGTTGTAAACTTACAAAGTAAAGTGAAGTATCACCCTTTAAAGTACTAATAGTGACATATTAAATATACAAATACATATAAATTAATAATCTATAAATAGTTGTACATTGATCAGTAGTTTGGCATAGGAGCACCTAAGACTGACTTTGTGAAAATGGTTCAGAACATTCTTTTCGTTGACGCCTAATTTTGAGCAAAACAGAAATAGGTGCAAAGATACTAACTAGCACAAGAGTTTTGAAGTAGCCCATAAACAGCAATGCAAATTCAGATCTTTAAACTCGATTTCCTCAAAATTCAAAAACACCAGGCCCTTAGTGCAAGGATCGGACAGTTTTGTTCAAAATCAGTTCATTAATTGTTGTCGATTACAATAAGCCTATATTTTTATAGCATACAGAACATGCCATGTCAAAAAACATCGAACGAGCGGTTGTACAAAAGATCGAACGAACCTGTTTTTTTCGACATGTGATGTCTTAGTGAGTCTCTTCTTCTCGTAACTGCTACGTTACGTATACGAGAAAGATTAGCGAAATATTGTATAAGTTCCATCATAATATCATTGCATGCAAAGTCGCGAGGAAATCGAGTAATCAAGATAAGCTCTATCGTCATGGAATCAAGTGACCAATGAAAGTCAAGGCAACCGATACTAAACACTATAAGTTAATTAATTTAAACCAACATAGTAGTGACCAAATGTGAACTGCATAAATGTTACACAGATTATGCTGCAATAATTTTTTATCGTGATTGTTTTATATACATTTGGAATTGTTATTGTGTTGTAAATATAGTTGTCTCTCAGGGACGGAGAAATTTAAAAATAAAAAATTTAAAACAAAATAAAAAATAATTATTATTATTACCATTTTTGGAAGAATCTTTATGCAGTTAGGATACATATGCAAATCCCATAAATACAGTAGCGTAATTTACAAAATACATTTCCAAATAACAAAATTTTAGTTTATTTATTGTAGTGACGTCATGTCGTCACGTCAAGGCTGCCCATCCGAATTTATTTTATTATATATTTGAAAACGTTCAAAGTGAACATCAGGACAAAACAGTACATAGAGAAAAAAAACCCAACAAAAACTGGCAAACAAAAGAGGTTAAAACTATTGAACGAATTGAAACTATAACTAAATCTTTATCCATAATTGATTAATACTGTATGAACAAATGTGGTAGTGACAGGAAAAGAAAAAAATGTACTACGACACAACTATCATTCTGTTGTCACAATTTTTGGAAATATCTGTCATGATCCGTGTATTCAAACGTTACAAATCGTAAAAAAATATTGGTTTATAATCTGTGTTATACTTGTCATCAGCAAATTTTTGGGATGGCAAGTCGAGAAATTTGTGAACTACCGCGACGTCATAAGCTTCTTGCCCAGCCAATGAAAACTGTGCACAAATTGCTCGACTCGCCGCATCAAGAATTGCTTGTGACAGTGGACATTAATGTCGTTATTTTTAAAATGAAACAAGATGGAACATAATCTCTTAACAAAATACAAAATAATTTTTAACACTCTATTTCAATCATGATTTTTGTATCACAAAAATTATATAGCATTCATCCATGTCTTAGAGGTTGTTTGTCTATCTGACTATCGTATTTCTTATTGGTATTTTGCAATAGATTAAATGCAGTAGTTTGATCAGTTTTTTAACTATTTTCGGTTAACCAAAAAGACCGTGACGTATATTGGTTGCCATCGTGACGTCATAGAGTCACTTTAAAGCGTCACATTTGAGTTGCAAACTTACTATCTTATCTTAACTACGTAATTTAAGTCAGTTAAAGTACACTAACAAGATAGTATCAAAGTAAACATAATTTGAAACTTCCCATATGTTATCATACTGGTTATTTCAGATTTAATATTTGTTTAATGTTTATGTTCACTATAATTTTTGGAAAAATCTTTATCCAAAGTTCAACCAAACTATCCAAAGTTTCACGAATGCTGAAATTTGATAAGCAGAAAATAAAACATTAAAAGCAGAGGGCATGTCATGAAACAACTTTTAATAATAAACTATAGTCTGAAGATACTACTCACTCTAGCAAGATGCAACAAAATGACGGAAAATGAGGATGTCTGAAGATGTCATATTGCCTCCATTGAGTTCACTAGGGACAAAATGATTTCACAATTCGAAAAAATGAAACACTCTTTACAAAATTATCTTTCTCATCGTGCTTTTGAGTTTTAATGTACAAAGTAATATTTACAATTTACGTCTTTGAAGCTCAGGGCTGTGGAGTCGCTTCATGAAACCTTCGACTCCGACTCCTCCATACACACACACAGTTGGTTGAAGTAGGGAAACATATTTTCCAAATTTACACTCTTCATTTATTTATTTTTATTTTAAATTTTATATTCCATAGGAATAGCACAATAAAAGGAAAAGTGATAGACAATAAAATATTAAGTTTAATTTATTAAAAATGTATTTTTGGTTTTGCTTATCTTAAGAGATTAAATATATACAAAATGAGCTTAAATAATACTTTTTGAAGTGATAGACAGATGTTAAACTTTTTTGATGTGCAACCGTTTTAAATGTGTATTTTTTGATTCCATGTTCTTGCATGTAAATGTACATAATTCAGTATTAACTTATTATACTTAAGTTGTATGTTAAAAGTAACTGACCAGCCAGTCACTTGAAATGATGAGTAACAATGAGAATATCATATAATTTGACAAAATATAATGATTAACAGTTGTTATTAAATGGAATTCATATAAAATAAATGCAGACATGCAAACTACTTAACGTAGGTTAATTTTAATATATTATACATTCAATTACATAGTTGTTTTTTTGTATTCCCATGGAATCATCCAACTCATAACCACACGTCTCACTCATATGCTCTCATACTAACCCTTTTAAAATAGTTTTTCTTTAATCAGGATAACATACAAATACAGAGCTATAACTTTTAAGATGTGTAAATAAAATAATAAACTAGTAACACAACTATTTTCACTCATTGCAAAGTAGTCAATTCCGATTTGGTAATAATTCATTTGGTACACCAACGCGATACTAATTAATTGACTACTTGCAGTAATTCATTAATGGAGTCGGACTCCGACCCCTTGGATCCTCAGATGGCCAGACTCCGACTCCAGTTAACTCAAAATAGCCCCGACTTAGAGTCCGCGAATTAGACACCATTCCCGCGTCGCTGGCTCGAACCACCGCATAATACTTGGTTTCGTTCTAGCTTCTATATCTAAAGGAACACCTTCACCATTAGCAGTCATGGCCGTGATAGTAATCCTGTACCAAGTTGCGGATGGAAGTGGACAAAATGATGTTTCAGTTGTAGCATCAGGACGAGTAACTTTTGTTTTTAAATTCTTTACCCTCTTTTCTCCACTAGGTATATAGGAATCTAGTTTAAACAAATTTGCATATTATATTATGTCACTCAATTCCGATTGTTACACAGCAGCAAAAAAAGATCTACACGAATGCAAAGATGAGATACATTACAAATGTGAGTTTCATCAATTACTGTATATGGCATAGTAGATAACTGACCAAACGTAGTGAGGTCTATGGTTTGAGAAGTAGAACGAAATGACATTTGTCTGTCTGTGTGTTTGTTTTTGTTTGTCAATGTTGCGATAACGCTTTAGCAGATTTACTTTAATCTTGCCCAAGTTACATAGACGTGCTTCCCACATAATTGATTAAATTTTGGTTAAAATCACACTCCATTTATTATTTACTCATGTTTGCTCATGTTCCTACTTTTTGCAGTTCTTACTTAACTTCCTTTATCTGTTCTGTGAGTTCAAATTTCTTGTACTGTTTTATTTAGTTTTAATATATTCAAGCTAAATTCATCGTAGACAATGTTAACAGAGTAAGATCTACTGCTCACAAAACTACTAATATAAATGTTTAAACATACATTATGTACCAGTATCTCAGTTTAAGAAGAATATGCTATTTTATTTGCTATATAATGCCATAAGAATGAAATAGAATTGATACAAACCTCTTGGCCCATACATTTGCAAATATATTCTATAACCAGTCAAAATTCCATTCACATGTAAGGGGTTCTTCCATACCACCGTTAAACTAGTAGCATATGCAGAAACAGAAACTAACCGTACAGGTCCAGCAACTAATCAACGATTTAAATTATAGTAGTTAGAAAACACCGACAACTAAAATGCCAAACATAATACAAATCATCACAATACTTGATCTATCTATAAAGAGTTACTTTTCAATATGTGACAAAAATTAAAAAAACATTCCATGTAAATCATTCCAACAAGAATCAATGAAGTTGTGTATACTTACTACTGTCTAGTGTATTTAACTCCATGACATCGCTGAGTGGTCCGTCATAACGTTCATTGAACGCAAGCACCCGTATTTTGTATTCCGTATTTGGATCGAGTCCGTGGACTGTGTGTCGCGTGACATGTGGTCCAACAATAATTTCTCGGTTTTGAGTTAGATAATTAGAAATTTGTATCTGAAAGCAATAACACGTTGTAATAGCTATAGATAATGACATCTCAAGAAAAAAATAATATTCTATAAATATCAAATATACAGTGTACTACAAAACAACGTTTTAAACGTACTTTATAGCCCTTGAAATGCCCTCTAACGCTGTCGATAGGCACACTGTTCCATCTAATTTCAGCTATGGTTGCATCGATTAACTTCAGTAATGTTAACTCGGTGGGGGCCAAAAGGGGAACTGCAAAAATGAAAGCCACTAGACTCCGCAATTCATCAGATGCGGTAAAATTTAATTGATAAACGAAATTTTCATACCATCTTCACCAGAAAATCCCTCGACAGGCAATGGAAAGTCATCAGCCTCTCCCAAACTATTAAGTGCTTGCACTATGATGTAGTAAGAATGGAATGGTAGAGTGCCAGTTATTTCCAACTGTGTTTGATTCCAATTTGAAACATCTTTAGGGTGACTCCACGACGTTCCAGGGAGATTTAGTCGGTAAAACACACGATAATAGAATCCTGGACCATTATGCTCTTTGGGAGGAATTGGCTATTGATTCCAAACATGCACTTATTAATGATTTTTAGTATTGTTGATCATAAGATTCATTTCCTACGCACTATGTATGAATACATGATAAATGTGACCAGTTACAATACAATGTGACTTAGCTAACAGCTAAAACAGACTAAATTTTGCAACTAATCTTATTAATAAAATACAATACTTGTCTACTTCTCACCAGTTATAGGAACATCACGTGACTCTTTCTTTCTGCCCAGACGCGTGCACCTGGGTAGAAAGAAAGTTCTGGAAGCTTCCAGTATAGGACTTTTTTACAAGCGCGTGCTTCCTCACCAGCGCCATCGTGTGTGAAAATTCCGAAATAAATAGTCTAACTGTAACGAATATTGCGCAGCAATATTTGTCAAATGAATAAATAACTTTCCGTCATTTTTAACGGGCTATTTACTAGTTATTGAATAAATACGTAATTATAGGCAAACTATTACCGTCCACGATACAATCATATTTGTTGGCTTTGTTCCTTTTCCCGCCACATTTTCTGGATTCTTATCTGGGACGTCGGGGGGTATTCTGCATATTTCAGAAGGTTCACTTGATCTACTGTCACCTAGTTCGTTGCGAGCAATCACCCGGAAAGAGTAATTGGACCATGGGCTCAGTTCAAGCTGGGTTTTTCACAGTAAGAAATAATAACGAATGATAAATAGTTTACATGATACAGATAACTTAAAGTAGTTTAGATGAAAGATGCTAAAGAGCTCACGGAAACATTTTGCACAGAAAAATCACAGAACCATGAAAGGATGATCTTCTAAAACTATAACTTAACCTTAATCAGGTTAATAAGAACCGTGAGAATGTTGTGCGGAAGTTTCATGTGGGCTTTTTACATGTGTGCATTTATTCATTTTACCTCAAACTTAGTTTCTGTAACATTGTAACCGACATCCATCCAAATGTCAGGTGTCAACTCCGTGTTAGATTGGATATTGTAATTTAGAATGAGTGAATCATTATTTCCCATAAACTTCCACGTTATTGTTGCATGGCGACGGCATACCACACTCGTTATTAAAAGTGGATTTGGTTGATCTGAAATTTAAAATATATCTTATTACCCGTGTCTGGTGAGTTTAAATCTGCCTGGAAATTTTCATTTAAACAGAGACGCCTGTTTTCAGAAGATTTGATCTGTTACATGTGATAAACAATTCGTCTGAAAAGATGGGTTGAGTAAGGTTTAAGTGAGGTTGACTTGTTAGACGATAAGATTATTAGCAGGTAACGGGACAGATCATCTTTGAATTTAAATTTTTCTCACCATCCCTAAACGGGATGGTGACCTTTCCTCATTTTGGCAGTCTAAACGAATAGATTTTCATACAAAGAGTACTTTTGTAGCTTAAAAGCTGTGGTGGTTGGCGGACAGCGGGGTGACGTTATCGTCGGAATTTAATATGTAAAGTATAGGAGGAAAATTTGTTCTGCGCACTTTCGTGGCGAAACGCGGAGGTGGCGGTTTATAGGGGACGGGTTAACGTTCGATGTATAACAATTTCTTGGCCATTGACGGATTGAACCATTTCTTTGTTTAACAGAATGACAGCTTACCTTTAACTTGTAGTAATCCATGTTCACTACTGGATTTCACTTCTCCCACTTTATTCTTGGCGATGCACTGGTAACGTCCAGCATCAGTCAACAGCACGTTGGTTATTACTAAATCTCCGTTTTCAAGAATCGAAAAACTATTGCTCGTCAATTCCTGGCCGTTTCTAGTCCAATTGACCGTTGGTTTTGGAAATCCAAACACGTTGCATGATAACTTAATCGTCCCACCTTCGACAGTCTCGTAAAGTGTTTCAGGCTGAGTTTCAATTTCTGGGGGCAATTCTGTTAGACAATTCGAATTAAATATAAGCTGTTATCGCATGAAACAAACGCAGGTCAAGACAATACTTTGAGGAAAAGGATTACCTAAAACATTGACAAAAACATTTTGGAACACAGAGCCGAAGGAATTAGAAGCATTGCATTGATAAACTGCTGTATCCGATTTTTCAAGTTGCTTGATTCTCATCACCGAAGGCGAAATTATAACTCTTCTTGGGTTAGGGGTTGCCTCTACAAAAAACACATAAATCCAATAGTTAAGATAAACAGTATTTATTACGTGATGTATCTGAAACCATTTATTGGAAGCCCAACTCATCAAAACCTAATAAAAGAATTGACAAACTTCACTAATACCGTTTAATGGGACTCCATTCATGAACCATTTGACTTCGGGTTCGGGTACACCTGAAGCTCTGCATTCAATGTCAACGTCTTCGTTTTCAGTAGCATTTGTGTCAGTTGATACTGATATCCAGTATGGTGTAGCTTATTTCAATAATAACAGATGTATTAAAAAAAATGTTAACACATAACGTACATAATAATTTATCAAACAAATGCGCATGTGAAAATAATGAAACTTACATTTCACTACAACTTGGAACGTACGTGTTTGTGCCGTACCCAGACCATTGTAGGCTGTACATTCATAGGTACCCTCATCGTCAAAATCAATATTTCTAATGAACAGAGTCTTTCTATAGTTCATGTATTTGAAACGATCCATGGACTGTTCCCGATCTTTCCTTCTCC
>JAQIWH010007193.1:0-11785 GCA_034695005.1 Cryptops parisi
GTCAGCAACACTCTACGAGAAAAACTCCACCATCCCGTAACATTTTCTCGAAATTGACACAACTGTGATCCGTCAAAACTTGAATTACGTGTACCGCGAACTGTGTCTACGTTTCAAATTTCAGTTTTCTGGGATATCGGAAAGTTGGTCAAAATAAACCGCAAATCTGTTGAAGCACCACACACACAAACAAACAAACATAGGCAAGCCAAGTTAAATACGAGGTTGTAAAAAAGGGAGAGGAACAAACCATTATATATCTGCCACAACAAAGTCAATAATGTGAAGGAAAAAAACCAACAACAAAAAGCATATTAAATAAAAAGGACGGCTTCGAGTTCTGGGTTCGTTTCCCAGGGGACATTTTCATCTTGCAGGACTTATCCAATTTTCATCGTGATAATGAATTCCCTAACAACACCTATTTATTCCAAAACACAATTCTCGCGTCATCACTCTCAACAACAAACACTTCATCCTCATCACTTTTTTTTTAAATAAAACAAAAAAACAACAACAACAACCAACTCTCTAGTGGATGAAAATTAGCCTCAATTCGGAGGAGAGCTTGGCAGTAAAATTTATGACTATAAAGCTATACGCGGTTCTCACCAGTTTTGCTCCCGTCCACGCAACTGATTAAGAATTAATGCCCAATGGACGAAAGAGATTGTTTCGAGCGGGTAATTATCCGTAAGGAAATCAGTTTTCACAGGTGCGGCCGCCATTAGTATTCATCGGCCGCTTCCGTTGCCTAATAGCCTCGGCTACTACTACTACTATTCCTCCATTGTACGCGGAAAAGGAGGCGATGCACCCGCCGCCGAACATAAATCATGCGTTTATTAGTAATATATCACGGGCGCCATGATGTCTAATGACCGCTGCCTCTCGTCGCCTTTTCCAACCAATCGCATCCTCTGCTCGGTCATCGGTCTCCTTTTCCGAACAAACAAACAACCTCTGTTCTATTCTAACAAAACTGTGAGAAAGGCTATTATTTTTTTCAGTCTTAAAAAACAACTCTACGAAATTTAATTCTCAACACACGGTTAAAAAAAAATAACATCAAACCTCATCCCCGAAAATCGGCGTCAAATTGGTCGCCGCCGCCGCCTTGGCGAAAAATAAACGGAATAGTTATTTATGACAAAACGACGTAAAAAATGTCACTGTCGTGGATAAATCTCTGAGCTGTGATATACAACTGTTAGTTACGCAATTTGAACATGGGTGAAAAATTGTTGTAAAAAATTGTACTACAGTAGAATCCGGTTATTGTGATCACTTTGAGACTAAAACTGTGATAACAATTTATAGCTAAGACTTTGATAACAATAACCGGCTGATAACATTAAACAATTTAAAAAACATTAAACAGTGTACTGGGGCCAAAAGATTATTATAACAATAGCCGATTGATAACATTATCCGTGATTATAATAAACGGATTCCACTGTATTCCAATTAGACCCCTTAAAGGAGCTTCTCTGCATTGCTTTTCTTGGTCGCCTTTGAATTCGGTTTCGTGACGCAAAAACTCCCACGTACCAAACTCGTATAAATCGATAACTTTCTGTAAGCTATATACTTTATAGTACATATACATCTTTCAAGAAAATGAAAAATCAAACCCCTAGCGAACACAATTAAAACGACCAACTAACCAAATGGTCCACTTCAGTTTTTCAGTAGGAACGTCTTGACGACACGCCAACTTAACATTTAACCCTTTCGGTCAGGTATGTTTTTCGTTAAAAGTTTTCCATATACAGCACTGTACATGTAGAATAAGAAAATGACAGAAAAGAAAAATAGAAACAAAGAAAAGAATTTAACGACATCGTTAAAGATTCAACGGCCAAAGACGCGCGCACCCGTTTCGTCCACTTCCACACACACTCAGTTTTCGTCGTCTGACGCCACGACGACTCATTGCGACGGCACTAATTGGTCCTTTTAAAAATGCACACGGCACTAGTAGCCAAACGGCCGACGACGAGGTGGCGAAACGCAGTTCACCAGTTACCGCAAAGTGACCTCCCTTAAGACGCCTCGGTATGAATGACAACGACTGCGGTACTGCTCTCTTACACCCAACTCTACCCACTCCCTATCACCCCCACTTCGACGATGACACACCATCGCCCTCTGTTATACAAACCCCTTGTTTTTTCTATCTCACTCTCAAATCTCGTTTCTTCTCTTACGGTACAACAATGTTGAGAAAGGTCACATTAGCTAGTGAAGTTAATTATAGTGTAGCCTAATCGCTATTTTTTGAGAAACGATACTTCAAAATTTCATCTCGATATACACAGCATATTCTACAGTGTTTCTACTTTTTTTTTTAATTTCAGTTTATATATACTGTATTTATAGATAAATAACACATAAAACAATCCCTCCTATTGGCACCTCTTGATTTAATTATAGTACCATCAAGCCTATGGTACTATATACTGTGACAAAATTTTTTTCTCACAGTATGACAAAAAAATGTTTCGGTGTAACTGGGAAGTACGAGAAGTTCTCGGAAAATTGTATTATTTATCAAATTAAAAACTTTTCGCAACTTTTTTAAGTTTCCATGTACAGTGTATGCTAGTGTTTTTAGCTGTTCACGTGCATCAAAAACAAATCTCACCAACGTTTCTAACCCAAAGCATATTTATTCATCTACTCCCTCTGTCTCAAAATAAATGCATGTAAAACTTTCCGATTATGAACAGTTTTAGGAAATAATACGTTTTCATTGGATTATAATAATATACGTAAATATGGTCCTCTTTTTGATATGTAAGTTTTCGCAATTTATTTGTTTTTTGAGAAAGAGTCATGTCGTATCAAAATGCATGCCATTCAAAATGACACCCATTGTGACTGCAATGATGAGCACATGGTTTCAGAGAATTATGCTACACCTAGTAGACACACCAAATAAAAAATAATTGACAGTTGAAAAGCGAAATGAAATATTACAGTTTTCGCTACGACAAAAGCTCGACAAGCTACTCGAGCCCTAACTTTTAGATCACCCTGTATAATAAATCAAACATCCATAATGCTCGTAGTAAGCATAGGAGTACATAAAACAATGCACCCTGCATTACACAATATTTTTATAATTCCCGCAAATATGAACATACTGTAAACCATATTTTGAGACCAAAAATAAACAACAGCCAAATGTATACAATATTTTGGGGACAGAGAAAATATATCAATAATAAAAATTCAACCTTCCCCTCTTATTGTCAATCACCTAAAACACGCGTGTAGTTTTTTTTTCCGGGAGCACAGGAAGAGGAGGGTGTCATAAAAAACCGACTCGAAACATGATACTGCGGAGGTATTAAAAATACGTCTCATGAGAGAGATAACATTACCCAATCCTTGCAACTTCCCTCTCATTCTCTCAACTCTTTCACCCCCGTTTTTTCTCTTTCCACCTTTAAAAAAATAAAATAATAAAAAGAAAAGGCGGAAAACGATGAAGCATCTTCCATCCGGCGGGTTTTAAGCTCTTAATCAAGTGAGAAGGTGAGGATGGAAAAAAGGGGGAGGGGGGGGGGGTAGAAAGTAGAAAGGGGAAAAGAAGACTTTTCCCCTCGAGGGAGAGGGATAATTGCGTTACAGGGTATTAATGTTCAGTTAAGGGTGGGTCGAGTCGAGCTGACGCCCCCGTTATTAATGCTCCTGTTGAATTATCAGGACCTAACAGAAAGACCCAGGACGACACCTTTAGTACTAGACACAAAACAAACTCAATCTACGCTCGCGCCCTCTTAATCCGTTCAACTTTTCCGAAGATTTTTTTTTTCTTCCGCTTCTTTCTTTTTTGGGTTCATTCCGGTGTTCTATTGCTTAAGTTGTCGTGTTTCTTTTTATTTATCTTATTTCTTGTTTCATTCCACCTGGATGGGGGGGTTGCAACAACGCCATAAAGCGCCACCTACTACGACTCTTTGCATCCGGGCAACTTGACGCTTGTCCTTAATCCCAATTCTCAAAACTGTCACTCTTGCCAACTCGCTACTATAAGCGGTTTTTTTTCTTCTTCCTACCTTCTTATTTTTCACCTCACAACATTCGTGTTTCTTTTATTTCATGTTTTATTTTTTATTTTATTTTCCACTGTTTTTATAGCTTGTAACGAGAACCTTTTTTTTTTTCGTGCAAACTTGGTGTCAAACAAAAGTTGAAAAATGTAAATCACGTATTATTATTTTTTTAAAAATAATTTTTCACTCTTGGAAAAAAGCCCACTAAACTTTAGTCATTCTAAATTCAATGTTGTCCATAACGTAATACTTTCTGTCCATATACGTTCTTAAAAATTACAATAGAAAAAGCTAACAAAGACCTTATATCTTCTTTTCGTGTGGTAGCTATATCTACGCATAACTTGTACTTCACTCACACCAATTTAAAAAAAAACCAACCAATAATCGCGAATTTTAAAATTAACGACTCTTTTATTCGCGAAAATACAAACAGTCACAATCGGAAAAACCATATGGACTGATATATACAAACACTTAATTCTAAGGGCCTGGTGTAAAAGGGTGCTAAGTACAATTTTGTACAGTTTTTTTTTTGGTGCTTTTCAGTGAACCGTGAAGCCGATCGTGGCGCTAGTGCTGGCTAATATTGGCGTATGTGATCGATCGTTGTGTTTTTTTTCACATCCCACTAGGTTATGCAAATTCTCAGCCGAACGCTCAAGTTGACACAAACCATAACTACCAAACCTAGTGGGACGTGGAAATGCGACGATCGATCACACTTGCCAGCACTAGCGCCACAAGCGGCTTCACAGTTAAATGAAAAGTTTTTTTTTCTCTCATTTTTCTCATCGTAAATCTACCAACACTTAAGATATTATCGATAACACCCATGAGAGGTTCATTAAACACTCGGGGTTTATAATAACGCGATTCGTTTTAAAAGTTGAAAAAATAATAATAATAATAATAAAAACGTAAAAAAAAAAATTGTACAAAAAAAAAGAAAGAAAACAAATGAAAAAAAAAATTGTGAAAAAAAAATAATCCAAGAAGCCAAAGAACCCGTGGCAAATGGGAAAATAAGCAGAATGATTTCTTCGCCTTTCATTTTGTTGTCGCTCCATCATCGGAAGCTGCGAAGAATAAGAAGAAGAAGAAGAAACGATGTCGCAGTAAACGATTACCCACCATTCCATTTACTCCCTACGTCCTACTGCTACTCGGAGCCAAACAACGAACGAAAACTGCGCAAAATAAGGTTAAAACGTAAGAAAGAAAAAAGAAAAAAAAGTGGGGGGAGGAAATATAGTGGATGACCTCGCCAAACTCTGTTATTTTCGTCGCCCCGAGAAAGAATTTACGACCCCCTTATATTCCAAACTTATAACTTTTAAGCGTCGAATGATTGAGGCCCCCACACACTAAAAAAAAAAAAAGAAAAAAAAAAAAAAGAGGGGTAGAAATAAAAAATGAATGAAAAAAAATATAAAAGAAGGGGGTTAAAGATGCATCTTGTTGGAATGGTGGCTTCCCTACGCTGACCCAACAGGGGGGCGTTTCTTCCGTTTCCTGTTCTTCACACCCACCTTCTACCCCCTTCTCTCAACACCCTTCCGAAAAAAAAAAATAAGAGAGAGGAAAAAAAAAAAAAAACCTAAGTTTTTCCCCACTTTTTTTTTTTCGATTTTTATTCTGACAGCTTATTGGCGAATATTTGTCACTCGTTGAACGCTCCAGATCGCCGGATATGCGTTCGCGACGTAATATGAGCTGAGATAAAGGGTTCGACGAGCAGGAAATTTTTCGTATCCGTTCAGCTATTGAGAAAGATGTGCTCCCTCTTTTTTCTCTGTGTGTGTGTGTTTTCCCTTTTTTTTTATATCCCCCTTTTTCCCTTTATGTCGTTTTTCCCCGTCTCTTCCAATGTCTCACTCTTTCTCGCTCATCCCTCACAAACTTTATTTTTGCCTCGTTGCTAGAAAGTTTTGTTTTTTTTCTCCTCAAGATATGAAAACCATTCGTCAAAAAATGTTTCATTTACTTTTTATAAATTAACCAAAAAAAAACAACAAAAACAACCAAATTTCGAAAAATTTTGAAAAAAATCGCTTTTAACCTACTATACAGTAAGTATTACAGTGAAATTTGGTTATTAGGATCACTTTGCAACTTGTGTTTTTTTGATAACAATAACCGGCTGATAACATTATAAAAAAAATCAAACATGAAACAGTGTTTTAGTACTGACTGATTATGATAATAATATTAACATTATCCGTGATTATGGTAACCGGATTCCACTGTATATTTACACTTCGATGACACGTTAAAACACAGGATATCCATTTTTTTTTTTTTACAATTTTTTATAGCAAAAGTTACGCAATTTTAGGTATGGCAAGTCGAGCGATTTGTCGATGATTATTTATTTTATTTATTTATTTATTTATTTATTTAGGAGTTTCGCCCCATAGGGACACAAAGTACAATTGTTGATTCAGATCAAAGAATCCGTTAACAGAAACTGACAATTAACTTAAAAATAACAAAATAATATACTGAAGATAAATCTATTATAGTCTTGAAGGTCAAAATCATAAATAAAACTGGAAAGAAAAATTTCTATGTTTAGTTATAATTATTATAGATGTAACAATTTTTTTTTTTAAATTTATTTTAAACTACTTATGAAGAACATGGTTGAAGAGTTTTTTTTAAAAATGAGAACATATCGATGAGCAGTTGAAGTGAGTACATATTATTCCCAATTTTTGTAGAGGGTAGGGGAGTTGATTCCATATTGTTATGGTATTATAAGGATAATGTTTATAATAGTGGTTGGGTATATTTGTGTGAATAATAATTTTGTATTGTTGGGTTTGGCGACTATGAGTTGTATTATCTAAGTGTTGTTGTAAAAAATAGAGAGGGTGATGTGGATTTTTGAAAGCCTTATGGAATTCTAAAAGTCTATAGTACGTAATCATCTTAATTATTGTAAGCATGTTCCTGGAAGTGAGGAAGTTGGTGATGGAAGAATAAGGGGATAAATTAAAAAGTGTTCTAATGATTCGATTTACTGAAATTACATAATAATTTACGTCATAATTTACTGAAATTATGACGTTAGCATCTTCACCAACCCATGAAAACTAGATGGCAAGAAACTGACGTCACAGTTGTCCACTTGCTCATGACTTGCCAATTGTAGGAAAAAGACAAAAGAACAAAAGTTAAAAGCAAGAAAAAGTGGCCAAAAAAGACGTCAAAAAATACAAGGAAAACAAAGAAATCAAAAAATAAATCAAAGGAAAAAAGTCAAAAATTGTTTTTTTTTGACATTTTTTATTCCTTATTCTTGTTTTTGACTTTTGTTCCTTTTCCAACAATCGACTTGCTACACTGAAAATTGCGTGTGTCGGGGGTGGCCTTAAAGCCTCCAGACACAATTTTCGTGTGGTAATTTATGTATTTTATGAACATCTGTGACGTCAGCTCTGTGCTAACCAGTTTTCTCTGGTTGGACAAGAAACTGATCTCACAGTTGTCCTCAAAATTGATCAAACTGTCACACCAAAAATTGCGTGTGTCGGGAGACCCTAAAACGAAATGGATAAAAAATAATGAAAATCAATTTCCGAACACCCTGTATATAATACAATATGTATTCCATTATATGCGCATCACGTCAAAATGTCGTGGTACTAATGTCGTCGACAAACATGTCATGGCAAAAATGTCGCTATACAAATTTTTGTAACATTACATTTTCATACGTTATCATCTGTGTCGACTCGATAGTGCTTACAGGAGACTGCGTTAGGTTAGGTTAGGTTTGTTTACATGAAACTTCGTTAGAGTTTAGGTTAGGTTAAGTTAAGTTAGGTTATATTTTTTACTGAAATTTTTTAACGGAGATATTTATTATGGCGACATTTTTGTATTGCGACATTTTTGTACCGCAACATTTTTGTACAGCGACATTTTTAAACCGCGACATTTTTGTCGACGACATTATTACGGCGACATTTTGTCGTAGATTCATGCGAGAGTCACTATACAATAAATCAGTTATATTTCCAAAAGAAAACAAAATGAATCAAATCAAAACTAACTATAACGCATGTTAGCTGGTCTCTCTTCAATAACTTCGATTATATAACTTCGTTTAAAATTAACGTCACACAAAATGCAACAAAAGCAAAAAAAAAAAAAGCCCACCTTTTATATAAAATAAAAATATATATAAAAAAAAACACCTTCTAACATAGAAAATTAAAAATATAAAATAAAAAACTCATCCCATCATAGTGTTAAGGTTTGCGCAAAAGACGCTTTCGTTTCGTTGCTTTGGATAATATTTAATTCAACGGCTATCTCATGCAATATTCGTTAGAAACGAAGTTAATTATTATGCAATTATGCAAAATAACGCATCCTTAATTAAGAAGGAACACGACGAGCAAAATACGCTCTTTCACAAACATGAATACCAAATTGAGGTACTTAAACCAACGTCATGCCAGGAAGCGAAGCATCACCAACATACGACCAAAGTTGGGTTTTTTTCTAGTCTAAACTTTTTTTTTTTGTCAAAAAATTCCCTCGTTTTTTTATACATTATTATTTTCAACTTAAAATACGATTTACCAAAAACCCTCCTTCACGTTACGAAATTATTTACCAGGCACGCCGTTAACTAAAGAAGCTTAACTAACTTCAGTTTAAACCTAAAAAACCTGTTATAAAAAAACCTGTTATCATTTTAAGAAAAAATTGTTTACACATATTTTGCATGGCACTTAGCCATTTACTTTGTACTTTGTCTCATCGTTAACGTAAAATTAAAAATAAAATAAATAATAAATAAAATAAATAAATAAAATAACTAGAAAACCAAACTTCATTATTACTTTCACAACGGTTATACGATTATGTAGGGGTGTCCGAAATCATCTTTACAATTTGGATACAAATTTCGTCCACGTGAATGAACGCAAGTCGTAAAGGTAAGGTGATTTCCGAACACCCTGTACATCATGTGGTATACAAATAGTATACTGTATAAAGTGTGAAGTGCTTGATATATAGAACAAGCACATTAAGATGCTTTTTTAGCATACTTTTTGTACACTGTCATATACAGGTATGCAGACATTATGTACATACAGATTGCAAAGAATTCATTTTTTATTTCTGCATGTTTCGATTTATGCAAATAATCTTTGAGTAACTCGATATGTAATGTGATTCTAAGGATCGTAAATAGATAACGTATTCAATTTATATGAGTTTTGAGTTAAATCCATTTTTGATTTCTGCAATTTTCGATTCATTTATCTTTATACTGTATAAGATACATTGGTCTTATGCGGGTTTTTGATTTATGCGAAGAAGTTATGCGGTTCTCATTTTATGCGTTTTTAGTACATTGGAATATACAGTATATTCTCATAAACGACTGTAGATGGCAGTATACGTTCAATTCCCAGCTCACAAACTCACGAGTGAAGCTAATATAAACTATAAAAAGTATAAAAAAAATTATGCAAGTTTCCTTCATATGCGATATCGTTAACATGTGAGAAATGTTTCCAGATGCTCGTTATAAGCAAAACCACTTCGTTATTATGCGATTTTGTGCTGCGATGGTCATTTGATAACACTTCTATACATTTCATGTGATTTTAAATTATGCTAAAATTACCCTATTATTAAGTTTGTATAATTGCATGTGATACCTTTGAAATTTTAGAGAAATCAATATGACTATTCAAGAGAACACCGCGGATGCATACAGGGTGTTCCTAAAAATATCTTGCCAAATTTTAAACACAGATGCTACGCATCAAAATAAAGCAAACTACCCATACAAACATAAGTCCGGAAATATTTGCCTTCTGAGATAACATAGGGTGAAATCACGTAATTTGCATAGATTTATTGTTTCATAACCGCTGTAGATATGCAAATGAGTAAGAATTTCCGGACCCATGTTTATATCGAATTTGTGCTTTCTTTTGATGCGTAGAATTTATGGTTAAAATTTGACTAGACCTTTTAGGAACGCCCTGTATATATATATAATTATATATACAGGGCGTTCCTAAAAGGTCTAGTCAAATTCTATATATAAATAAATAGAACTTGATTAAGTTCGGAAAATTAGAATTGAAAAAAAAATACAAGAAAAATGACACCACGATAGCTATACAAAGAGAAAGTTAAGAACAAATTACTTCATTTGAAACGTGTCCAAAAAAAAATAATATAAATATAAAAAAACAACACTTTTTTTGTCATTTCGTTCATCTTCAATTTTTTTTTTAAAACACATTTCAATTTTTTAAACACACGAAATAAAAATTTAAAAAAAAAAAACAACAAAAGACGGATATAAAAAAAAAAATCGCAATATTCGTACAAAACGAAAACGCGAGTAGAGGAGGAAGAAACATTGGAAAATTTTCAATGAACTTTTCTCCATTTTTCTCTCGTCGTCGTCGTCGTCTTCGTCCTCATCACCATTTCCCAGTGTATTTTTCTTCCCTTATTTTTTGTATATAAAAAAAAAAAGAAACCCATGTCTTTTCCCCTCCCCTCACACGTGACTGCCTCGGGAATCTGGCGAGATTACTTGGTTCTCATTTGCATTTTAATTATGGATTACGAGGTAACCCAAACTGTTAATTCAATTGCAACGAAAAGTAAAGCAAAAAAAAAAAAATAAGTGGGGGTAAAAAGAAACAAAAATCCAACCTTCTCGAAAAAGAGAGAAACGAGGAGACGAAGGGTGAAAACGGAGTTTATCTTCTTTTTTTTTTATTCTCTTCTTTTTTCTTCATCACCAACGTCTCCCCCCCCCCCTCTCTCTCTGCTGTTTCCCATCACGAGTAATTTAATTCATTTGTTTCAGCTCTTCACAATGTCTTGCACTTTTCCACTCGCTAAAATGTAACGTTTTCGCTTCTGTGTTTTTTCTTATACTTATATCGTTATTATTATTATTATTATTATTATTATTATTATTCGACGATGAGATGTTTTTGTTGAAACTTGTATCACCCGGATGTGTTTTAACCCTCTCAAAAAAAAAATCAAAAAAAGTTGTTATGCGTCTTTAAATTCTCATTTAAAATAACCACGCAACAACTAAAATAACTCCACTGCATAGTATAAGTGACTTGCAGAGATGCTATTGTACCAAAATCGTGCCTTTTAACGTCTATTGTTGTATTAATTTTCAGTTTGGTTAAATTTTTGGAAATTAATGAAACGACACTGGATTATGACTAAATGGAACCTTAGCTACAACTTTCTAAACATGACTTTGCATCTACGACTCGTGGTTTTCAATGTGACAATGCGATTTCCGTAAAAAATAATTTTCAAAGTTAACAAACATAGCAGCATTGAATTATCGCCCCGAATGTTCTGATAATATCCCATATGACTATAATCGACGTATCTGCACACACAATACCATGCGACATATTCCCCCGTCTCACTTGGCGAAGTAGCACCCTGTATAGTGTAGTAACAATTCCAAAATTCGCGTATACAAATCTATCGTGTTTATACATTCGCGAATTAACTTCACGAGACGACAGTTTGTTTTAGATATTAATAGCCTACGTCACAAGAATTAAAGTTAACTAGTTTTTAGCCCGTCAAACTGACGGGATTTTTTTTTTTTTTTTTTTGATTTTTAATTTAAGAAATTTTTTAACACCTGTTGGTAATACGCACGCTGGTTGCAGCGTGCGTAACCAGCA
>JAQIWH010007194.1:0-11784 GCA_034695005.1 Cryptops parisi
TAAAAACGAACTTCAAAATTTGAAACAGGCTGAAACATTTTTTACGATCAGTCAAGTTAAATAAAAGGTTGTAAAAACAAAAAGAAACATGCATCTTCATACAAATCCGAGGTCTAGCATACACTGAACGTGAATTTAGTTAACGACAATAACATTAAAAATGCTTTTTAAGCATACTCTTTATTTATCGCTTCAAAACAACTATTTTGACTTGAATTCGCTATAGTATTGATTGTTAGGCTACTTGAATTCTGTTTTTTTTTTTATATTTCGCCTAAATGCTATATGTATCTCGTGAAAAAACGAATTTCACACTTTAACTGAGCGTTTCATAAAATAAAATATTTCACACTTTAAGATGTTATGTAAGAACCGATTTTTCAAACTTAAACTAAGAATTCATGGAATTAAAAATTTCACACCCTGACTAGGTATTTCACGAAATTCATACTCTTTGCTCACTTCAGGTTACTTAATGAAACAACAAATTTCACACTTTACCTAGGTATCTTATGACTGACTATATACACTTCAGGTAAGATTTCATTAAAATTTAACACTTTTTTTTATGAAATAATGAAATTCGTACAATTTTCTCACTTCAGGTATTTCATAATGAAAAACAACAATAAAAAGAAATTGTTTAAAGTGCAGAAATTAACTTTTAATTTCAGGTATTTCATGAAATAACAAATTTCATACATTAAGATTAAGATAATGAAACAACCAAATAAAGAAAAACCTGGCCATACGGCTGTGTCATTTTGGCCCTCAGACTTTATTAAACAAGAAAATACTGGAATGATGATGAGACGAGAATGATAAAAATGAAACAGGGTTTTTAAGACGCAGGAAAAAGAAATAGAAGAACCCCGAGAAAACCCACCCCCGAAATGTCAGATCCATAATTTGTACAGTACATTCTAAATACATTTTCATGTCATGATGTTGACATTTGCGTTATTTGTAGTCATACATTATGTCGATATCAAATAACGATTATAAAACAATGTCAAATAACCCTTAAATCACAGTACATACAATAAAACCAGTTGCTTTGCTTTACAGAAGCTGTTTGCATTAAAAATTTCTTTAATTTCCTTATACCTATGGCAACAACGCATTAAGTCAGACGCAAAATTACAGTAAATGTAATGGTAAAGTATTAAAATGTTACATTCGACCATTACTGCTAGCACTATAGGTTACTGACATACATACTTAACAGCGTTATGAACGAAGTTTTATTGCTGCTAATAACGTATTTGATGCGGTTGACAATCATAAAATCCAATTCATTAACAAAGTACAAGTTTTATTGCATCATATTCCACAAAGAAAAAAAACAACATGGAAGCGAAGGCTTTCACGTTAATTACACTATATTATAAAAAAAAATAGATTTATGGATTTTCATAAAGTCGAAACAGAAGCAGATGAACCTTGCGACCTTTAGAGTTTAATTAAAATATTAGCTCCGAGCAACAGGTGACTTTGTTAACTGTGCCTCAGTCTTCATATCAAGTTAGTTAACTTAAGCAAGAGTGGGCTCTGTTTTGTTTTTTCAAAAAATATTTAAAGAATTTTAAACAAAAAATAATAAAACCAAATGTTTGAAATTTCTTGAAAAGCAATACAAAAAAAAACAATCTTTTGGCAAATTTTTTAATTATTTATTGATTGAAATTCAAGATTACGGAATAGTTGTACGTTAGTACCAAAATAAAGTTTAGTTCATACCTTGCGGTTAACTAATACTATTTACAGTCCCGAGTAAATTGTTTGCAGTCTTTGGGAAGTCGTAGAGTTTGCATAGTGTGATTACGTTTTAATTTGCTTTTTCAGTTGTTGACTTAACCTTTAATTTAAATTTGTTTTTTGTTTTTTTTATCACAGGGTGTTCTTAAAAGGTCTAGTCAAATTTTAACTACAAATTCTAACCATCAAAAATCAAAGCACGCTACCCATATAAATAGAACCGGAAATGCTTCTGAGATAACACAGGGTCAAATCGCGTGAATGCATAAGCTTATTGTCTCACAATCACTGTAGCTCTATACAAATGAATATGTATTTCCAAACCCATGTTTATATGGACTTTTTGCTATGTTTTGACGCGTACCATCGGTGATTAAAATTTGATTAACCGCTTGGAGCACCCTGTAGTGCCGACCATAGGCACAATAAATGCAATCTAAGCGCAATACACCAATTGTTCAACGATAATACAGCAAATTTTTCGATTTATGCGAGAGGTTATGTTTCGCCCAAAGTTCGCATAAATCAAAATTCCCACTGAATTCGCTTTGTTTTAAATCGCTTGAAAGCGAGCCTTTCGCAATGATGTTATGTTTCGATTTATGCGAATTAAAATTATGTATTCTTTGAGTAATTCGATATTCGATTCGTGTGAATTAAAACGTTTGCATTCTTTAAGCGATTCGATATTCGATTTGTTCGAATTTCGAGTAATTCCATTTTTGATTTCTGCACGTTTCGATTTATGCAAACTTTGATTAATGCGAATTTCGATTTACGCGAATTTAAATTATACATTCAATTTCCAGCTCACTCACAAACTCACAAGTGAAGCTAATATAACGAATATGAAAAAAAAAATATAACAAAATTACGAAGTAGCTGAACTTGTCACTCGTGCACCATGGCACAAAATCGCACAATAGCGAAATTTTCTCAAATATAATGAACATCTAGGAGATTTTTTACAATCGCATATCAGAGAGATAGCATACGAAAAACTTGCATAATATTTCTTATGATTGTAATTTTAGTGAACCAATGATCAAAATAAAACAAAAAACGCAATTTCCTCGCATATAAAACAGGCATCAGGTAGAATTTTCCTAATAACATAGCAAAATTTGTATATTAAAAAAAACACTTCCTTAAAAAGTTTCTCATGCCATGATATGTGTTTAAAAATTGAATTATATAAACCATAAATAAAATTACAGGGTATCACCAAAGGTAGGGTTTTTCTGGCAAAAGGTTAATGATCTTGAACAAACTACAACCTTCCATTTTTCAAAATTAACCATACTCATTAACCCGTCATTTAAAACACATACAAACACAACATACACATATAATAAAACTTTCTATTGTAAACTATTTTCCTCATATTATTTTCGCGCCAAATAAGTAGCAAACATGGCCTTTTGTATTTTATTTTTTTTTTTTACGGATCAATCATTCCAACCGCTCTATTATTATCCGCTGATGTCATTTATTACATCAGTGACAGAAAAAAAAATTATACTCATTACTCGGCATCGAAAAATATTACACACGTATGAATACATATACACAAAACAAAACAAAAATTGCCCTACAGAAAACTCGAGCTCTGCATGCAATAAAAGCTCAAGATGTATTGATTGGGCTGTTTGCCAAACGACCAAAGACAGTTAGGTCAGCAACGCTCTGATGGCACAAGATGATAAAACTAGCAATGACAACAGAATCAAAAGGACTAGATTAGAGGCAAATGCAGAAGCAGGAGCACCAGTGAGATCATCTTAAACGCTAAAATGTTTACAATGTTTCCTCGACTGTTCCGAATCAATACTTGACTCCGAGAAGTTGGTTTTTGCTATAAAAAATATATGCAGCTGATGTGAGAATTTCCATCTATCGCAAAGGATTCAAAAATAGTACCATATAAAATCCAGTTTTAATACTGTTGACACGCATATGTTTAAATAAAAAGGGAGAGAAATCAATGCTAATTGTGTTGGGGGAAAAAAAGCAAAACTGGGAGTTTCTTGGTGTTAATACGGTGAATTGAATATAAGCTAATAGAAAATGCATGCTTAACCTTTTTCAGAAGCAATTGTGTGTTTTTTTTTATTATACTGGGTGTCTTATAATTCATCACCCAATATCTTTTTAACTTTTTTTTAAATTTAATTTTTTTGTTTTTTCACATTTTTAAAATGCCGCTTAAAAATTCTTTATAACCAACTTTGGTGTTATTTTTTACAAAAACAAAAAGAAAAAAACAAAAACAAGCGAAATTTGGTTCAACCTTTATTTTTAACTTCACGCATTTTTTGGTTATTGTAAATATTAAATTTCAATAATGAACGATTTATCAACCTTTCCCCTCTCCTTTAAACTTAAAAAAAGTTAAGCTGCAAATAAAATATAAAATAAACCAAATTTCGCTTGTTTTTTTATGGTTTTTTTTTTTCAAAAAGCACCAAAAATTAGTGAAATATAAGAAATAAAAATATTTTGAGTTGCTTTTGAATAATGTGAAAAATGTTTTTTTTAAAAAAATTAAAAATAAAAAAGTTATAACGAAAACAAATGGAGTGATGAATTATGGGACACCCACAGTATCGAAAATCTCTTAAAGAAAATTGAAGGCTTGCCCGGAATAACGTTGCATGTAACAATTCATAGTTTTGAGTAAATAGCGAAAGAAGTATTCAGCAACACATTGATTGTCACCTACTAGTCTACAAATTTGTCTACACTTCAATACGTTTTTAAGAACTACTCGTATCGTACTGTACGTGATGCATTATATGGCAAATATGAGTAGACAATACTAACGTCATTGTTTTTCCGGCAGATGACGCGTTCTTGCTCGAGGACACTTTTTTTTTCCTGTAGTAAATGTTTCATGTTCTTGAGGATCTCATTTTTTATTTAATACCAAGCTGCTGCATGCAACCCTAGTAAATATTTAATGCAATCGGGAATTGAAATTGTGATAAAAAAAGAGTATTATGCCGACCAAAGTTTTTGCTGACAGAAAGTTGTTGAATGGTTTAATAGTTTTGTTGTAACGTTTTGTGCAGAAACGTTCCATTAGTTGCGTATAGCATTCCAAAGTTTGTGTTAATGACAGTGAGCGCCTAAATGTAATCTTGAAGTAATATTACAACATACTCAGAGAAATATGTTAATAGTACATAACAAGTTTTCATTGGAACTACAGTCAAACTGCTTTTGTTTGTGGAATATTATCATACAGTAGCCCAGAATGCACAATTTCACTATTAAATAGAAATAGAAACCTGTTTTATTTCATCCATTTCATAATGAAAATGCATTAACATTGCATTGCATAACGAATGTTTAACATACAACTAAAGGCAATCTTAAACGTCAAACTTTTTCATCAGATTCCATTGATGCGGATTATTTTTCTGACGTCATACACACATCTGGGCGCGTTTTTGTGCTTTGTCAAACAATGAAACACAACCAAAGCACTGAAACGGATGTGTCTATGACGTCAGAAAAACAGTTAATGAAATTTGATTGGATAAGTTTAACGTTTAAAAATGGGCTTTCTGTTCAAATTTGCACCAAATTTTGTTTGACGTAAACAAGGCTTTTGTCGAACAAAAAATCCTGTCAAACAAAATCCGTTTCAAATTTAAACCTCCCTGTTAAATATTTTAGAATTCTAAATACAAATCAGGTTACAATGTTATGTATTTAGTTACACCCAGTTACCATAATTTTTGATAGATAAGCCGTACTATACTATCTCTATTACATGAAAACATTTTATTAATATTATATCGCAAACTTTGATACTTTATGGTTAGCGGAGAAACCCGCTTGTGGCGTTATTTGTTTGTACTTGAGTCTATGGGTTTGGAGACCAGTTTAGATCAGTTAAACAAACAAAAAACGTAATGTATCAGTAATAATTCTATTATGTATGTTTTTATTAACCTAAACTGGCTTCCAAACTCTTAGTCCAAGTAACGCCACAAGCGGCCTCTCGGCTAACCAGAAAGTAACCATACTTTTTATCAAAAATAGAATTTCAGAGTAATGCACAAAGATTATGTAAATATAATATAAAAATAATGAGATTATTGGATTACTTCACTTTATCTGGACATGTATATTAAAAACATGTTTCTGAGGCCTCCCAGTACAGAGACATGACAAAAACATGTGTGGTTCACACCATAAACTGCCTATGACACCTTCTCTATAAAAGTTTCTACAATTTAAAAATGTAAGAATGGTGTTTTTACACGACAACTTTTCGTATAACATCATCTTGATTCAAGTTTTTCTCCAGTTAAAACTTGAACCCAAGTTTGATTGATTTCTCCTACAAAAAATTATAAGCAAACATGATAGGTTTTAAATTGCCTACCAAACTTACATTACATGAAACCTACATCTTTGGTAGAAGAAACTTTAATATTAAACTATCAAGAGCTAATAAAGGTAAATCACAAAAGATTTGAAAAAAACACGTTTCTTTACTATTTTTAGACACGTTGCTATTTAACACTTTTTTAGACCACATGTCAGTGATGATCTGTATCGTATTCAGTTCATTGGCAAAGAGTGGCGGTGCCAAGTTTCAGCGCATTGCAGACATTGAAGCCAAGTTTTGCAACCCAACACGAACTTTTGGGAATAAAGACACTTTCCTCTTATTTCCAGTCCAGAAAAATCAGGAACATTGTCCCTTCGTCTTTAAGAGAAATATTATCCGCAGCTGTTTCCCCCAAACCACTAAAGCAGGAAAATAACAATCAAAATCCAATCAAACGGCACTCAAAACTTTTATAAACGGCACATATCAAAAACCAGATATAAATCCATCATAATCGCAAAATTTCAATACAATTCCGAGCTAAATAATGACAAATCTGAAAGAGACAAAACACACAAAAAAACAAAAAAACAAAACAAGGAATGAATGAATAATCCCCGTTTTTCACAAAAAAAAACTGCAATGCCATCCATTTTCCTGACATCGTCGTGTTTTCCTTTTTTTTACGTGTTATGACTTTGCAACATTGTGCACGACATTGTGTGTCTTTTTTTATCTATATATTTTTTACTATCTTTATGTTTATCGTAATCAGCATTTTGATATGTGGTGTGCTCAAGGTAAATTATATCGGTGTCCTCATCAAGTACCTTTATTACAAAAGTTTTTTTAAAAAAAAAATAAAATAGGTGGTGAAAATTGCCAACCAAAGGGAAACCTCTGGCATCATTCCCAAACCTGAGTTTACAAGATGATGCTAGTTTTCTCTTTCACCGACCAAACTAAAGGTAATGCCACCATTTCAAAGCCCCGATGAAACAATTTGCCACCACTGCATTATTTATTAAGTAGTTGAACGATGAAACTTTGGGGGGTTTTCCCTTTGTATTGCAACTTCTTTGGAAACCGAGCTACTCTATAGCAGCGTCTTAACCAAAAAGAAAAAGTGTTCGAAACACTTTTGTCGTTGCGTTTCAAAACACTGCAATTTAAGAAAAGTTGAATGAATAAAATATTTAAATAAAGATTTATGATAACACTATCTTATGCTGTGGTACAATTTAAGTGGGGGGGGGGGAGAAATATAAAAGTTAAGTTGTCTTTTTTTTTTTAACGCTCCATATTCGCGAGGGAGAGATTCCCATAAAGTCTTGGGCGAATGTGGAATTCACGGATGTTGAGAACTATAAATCAATGGTAAAAGATGGGAAAAGTAGAGAATAGGTGGTTCTTGGCACGACAAAATGCAGTGAATGAAAAGGAAACTACTGCAGATAAAAAAGAATACACGTAATATATTGGCTATTATAGTTATAATTGTAATAATAAAGTGAGTATATACTCATTCATATCAAAGGTACATATGTTTAAAATGTGCAATAAATCAAGTTGCCTGATTTTAAATGTCATATTGGACTGGTATATGATGATACAGTATGTATAGAAGAGGTCCTCAAGTTATGCAAGGTTTACATTCCAAACATAAATAAAAACTTGCATGTATCGAAATTCTTGCACGTTTCTTGGATGTATCCCATAAACTGGCAAAACCTTAGTGCTCAATAAGTTTGTGCGCCAAAACAGAAAATCGAACAATAGCGAAATTAATCTCATACGTCAAGAGCAAGTGAATTTTTCTTCGAATCATATATATCGAACGTCCTCTTTATATGTGTATATTTCTACGTATATTCATATTTAATATGTACAGTAGAATCCAGTAATTATGATCACTTTTGGGCTAGTTCTTTTTGATAACAATAATCGACTGATAACATTAAGCAAAAGATAAAACAACATTCAAATGTGTGTTAAGATCGACTGATTTTAATGACAATAGCCGATTGATAAAAATATCGGTGATTATAATAACCGACTCCACTGAATTACCAGATATAACAGATTCTACTGTATTATCGGCAATGTATAAATCCGGCGTTCTATAGAATGCTAAGCCTATTTTAGCAAAGTATGAAATAATATTTTGTATACAACTGTTTACGTTAATTAACAGTAAATTAGGTTAGTTTATACCATTTTATATAAACAAATAAGTCCAAATTTAGGTCTAGATTTAAACCTGACTTAAATTTTTGCTTAACGTAACTATTCCAATGCTAATTTCATACATTGACTAAACCAGGCTTGTCATTTTATACAATAAATAAAATAAACTACCTTGATTATATACATAGCCGATAACAAAAATAATTTTACGGATATTTATACGTACTATCCACGAATACGCTATACATGTGTTATCATACAAACTTTTTATACACTGTATAAAACTACTTCATCAAATATCGTTAACAAAACTTTTACAGTAAAATTTTTCATACCAAACATCAGTGAAACTTTAATAAACACCAATAAAAGTGACATTATCCAATTTCTAATTCATTCAACTACAAACATTATTTTCACAATATATCGATATTCGTTCCGATATCGGAATAACTAAAAACGATAACCCCTTCAGCTGACCAGCCAACAAATTTAACAATTTCCTTTCAAAGTTCCACTTTGAGTAATGTCCAGTTTTTAATCGCACAATCTTAATGTTTGTGATATTTTTTACATTAAAATAACATTAGCGAAACTAAATAGCAGCAGCATCAGCAATGAAACAAAAAACCCAAGCATCATTCCACATCCAGTTCAATCAGCAGTGAAGATTACTGTCGCGATATCGGAATGTGCAAAAACGCAATCCCTCCTCAGCATGACCCAATGATGCGTCAATGGATACAACAGCCATAACTCGCCTTCGGAACTCATTACAAGTATGTACGGCAACTGTTTGGTTTTATTGCAGAGACTCCACATTTTGGAAATTTCTTTAGGACCCCCTGGTAGATTGCACGCGGACCACCCTTTGGTGGCCGGATCATAGACCAAGAACGCTTTTTGCGTGGTGCTGCGAACAACGTATAACTTATCCAAGCACACAGCTGTAATGCCATTAATATCATCCACTGGTTCTGGCAGCATTATGGCTGTGGCCTGCGCGCAAGTGGAAACAAACTGAATTATTCGTTGACAAGGTTTTCCATCGACGTACTCGAAACCCCCAGCGATGTAGAAGTTGCCATTGATCGAGATGGGCGAAGCCAGTGATCTGTAAACGTGCCATGTATTTATTTCGGTCCATGCACACGTTGCCGGGTCGTAGCTCTGAACCGCGTCGGTGATCATCACCAAGCCATTTTGCAGGATTTTGCCGCCCACCAAGTAAATCTTTCCCCACGACGTTCCCACCCCCGCGTCCCACACGCTTTTCAGCAAAGGTGCCACGAAATCGGCGATTTTGCTCAGCGGATTGTAACGTAAAACACGATTTGTGGGTTTCATTCCATCGTCCAAACCACCGGCAAAGTAAACATAACCTCCGAGAGTTACAATAGCCGAGCGAGGTGCCAGCAAAAATGGAAGTTCGACGGCTTCTTTCCATCCATCGCGAACGCTGTAGGGTCGCCAAAAAGCCACGTTGTTATCGATCACGTAGTAATGGTGGAAAAATATGGTATTCAGAAAAGATTCAACGTCGTTGGTCATTTCGGGCAAACTGTAAAGGTTCCCATCCACCGACACTTCCGATTCCGAAGCGACTTCTTGTTTCGAATCCATCAGACTCAAACGAAGCTTGCTAAATGAAATGTCGTCGCCTTTCGATCCGCCAGAGGGCGAAAGATTCAAAGAAAATCGCCGACTTTTCATCGAGGCGAACAAGTCGTCGAAATTGTCTTGTCGATGTTCCAAATCGTGTTTCGTCCACACCAACAAAGCATCCAGCATCTGATCTTCGGTGAGCAATACTTGATCAGTTTGACTGAAAAGGCTTTGGACGCGATTCGATTCCAACTGGCAAAACTCTTTGGTGCTTTTGATGGTGTCGAAATTGCGACTGGCGAAATCGAACACAACGTCCAACATGTTCAGCTCGCCCAACTTTTCCGACAAGTCCCAAAATTGGAAAAAGTTGGTGTTGTCCATTTTCTCTTTAGCTGCCTGGCAACAGTGTTTGAACAAGTGATCAATTCCCAACGCCTTCGAAGCACAAAGCAGCTGAGAAAACCTCGCCCAGTCCGAATCGAGATCGCTTGTAAATTTGCCTGTGTAGATAAAATCCAACGCGTCTTCGATCGATTCCACATCCATGTTATTGATCTCGATTTCGGTTAATTCATCTTCGCTCTTCTCCACCGCTGATTGAAAAAACGAACTCGCAGCGCTCAGAATCATTTTGTGGGCAGGAAATTTCGTATCCTGACACACTATGACCACGTCCACCAATTTCTGAGCGTTTCTCAATTTGGTGAAATGGTCGGTTAAACATTTCAAGTGACTTTCTTTCAACTTGTCCATGTTACTTTTTTTTCTAAACATGCAAAATAGAACTCGATATAATTACAAAAAAACAAAAAAAAAGTTGTTATTGGAACCTCTAATTACGTTTTATCATACACAAATCAACAGTAAACCCCTCACGTCAACAGGAATCGGTTCCTGTAAACCCTTCTTCCAAACGTTTAAATTGGCGGATGTTAATGATTATTATAAATCAATGGGGAAAATGAGAATAGGTTCCCAACACGACCAACTAGTTATAGTTGGGCGCAGTTATTATAGTTGAGTTCGAGAACTCAACTATAATACTATAGAGCAACATAAAAGGATACCTAATACTATGTTGTTAAATTATACTCCATACTATGTAGTGTATAGTACATGTACAAACTACAGCAATAATGATATAATAATTTGATGAAATCGATATCTGCGATAATTTGGTGAAGAATAATAATCATGAAGGGTTTACTGTAATTACAAGCCAATAAAAAGCACACACTATATACACCCCAATAACACACAACTGACAAGAATGCTCTATATATCAAATATATAGGGCGGAACAAGAAGTCATGTGACTAAAATCCGTTTAAGACGATTTGGTATAATCATCCAATTTTCCCATTTAAAATGAAAATTAGTCCTATTTACGCGAATACTATTTATGCGAATTTATAATATGCAAATTTTATTTTATGCAAAAGACTTATGCGGTTCTCGTTTAAAACGTTTTTTGATACATTGGACTATACAGTATATTCTCATATAACGACTGTGGATGACAGTATACACTCAATTCCCAGCTCATTGACTCACAAACTCACTCACAAGTGAAACTAATATGAATGGATATAAAAAGTGCAGTTTAAGTCGATTTCTCATAAGCCGTTTCCTATTTAAGAAATATGAAATATTATTTGGTAAAAACTATTTACTCCGTTAATTTATATATAAATATTACATTACACAATGGGCAAAAATGCCTGTTGAAGAAAAATGTCTCCAAGCGACAATTTCACAAAATATGTTATTACAGAGTACGGAATAAAATATGCTGTACAACAGCACAGTTCGTCTCAGAGTCTCTAATCCCCAAGACTTCAGTAATTCAGCTTCATAAGGAATATTTGATATAGCCAAAGAACTCA
>JAQIWH010007195.1:0-11783 GCA_034695005.1 Cryptops parisi
TAATAAACATTAATTAAAATTAAAAAACTATAACCTACCTTACTCGTCACATGCTTAGCTTTTACACCTATTAAGAGTGACGTTTCAATTCCCACCCAGAGGCTATTTCAAGCGAAAAGGAAGAAATCCTTGCGGGGGTGGGGAATCAATCGTTCAAACCTCTATGATAAAGGTTTTCCTCTATTTTTATTATTTATTTTATTTAAAAGACAAATAGTATGGAAAATACCCCCCCCCCAAAAAAAAAATTGTAAAATAATATTTAATCACAAAAAGTTCTGAATTAAATATCTTCCAGAACTGTTATAGCGAAAATTCGGATATACATTTCACTACCTTTAATTACTGTATTAAACTATAGGGTGAGTCTTAACGCACACCCCACAGTACATACTTAACTGGAGAACGGCGTATTAATATCTTAACAAAATTAATTTAGTTACTCGTGTACAATTTCGAGATTTTATTTCAGAGATTACACGTCGGTCGGAACAATATCTGCTTCACCTTTCATATGACAAACGCATTGCGGTCCAATAATAATTTGTCTATTACTTCTAATTAAAAAAAATAATGCATAAAATAAATCAAATTTTATAAATTCTTATAAAATTACAAACTTATAAACAAGCTGATTATTAAAAATTACTATACAAAAAAATTGATGCACAACTTGTGAAACGCATTTTTCAATGTAAGAAAAATATACACTTAAAGATACAGAATGAAACAAAATTCAATGCACAAATTCAGAGGGGAGTAACTTTCACCAACGAACCCATGCCTAAAAAAAGAATATACACAAACTGATGAAAGTTAATCCCCTCTGAATTCGGATTATACAAATTATTATACATTTGTATAATTTAGACAATGGTGAAAGTTACTCCCCTCAAAGTGTCAAATTTTGTTCCACCCTGTATATTTAAAAGTCATTGTAATAATAAACGACGCATTCCAACATCGTAATTTAAAAAAAAAAATAATATACGGATATTGTAAACGTAAAATGAGTCAATATTTCAAGTGCCTTATAAGTTATTGTACAAAACTAGGCAGCGTAAAACAACAATTTTAAAAAATAAAATACTGTACTGTAATCGAGAACTGGTAAATATTCTAATACTATTATTTGTAATTCGGTTCTTTCAAGAAACTAGCTACCATGAGTGACATGCAGAGATATTTCGTAG
The DNA here is from genome assembly GCA_034695005.1 of Cryptops parisi. Taxonomy (NCBI): domain Eukaryota; kingdom Metazoa; phylum Arthropoda; class Chilopoda; order Scolopendromorpha; family Cryptopidae; genus Cryptops; species Cryptops parisi. The sequence continues at coordinate 1,194 of JAQIWH010007195.1, forward strand.
TTTACAATTCATTATTAACAACAAACACACATATATAGTTCATCGTCAACAAGAAAAAAAGAGAGGTTTAAAAACCAATTACAAGCTGCACCCTGTGATCTGTCAACAATAATTAACAGCGACACCTACAAATGTATGATGATTGACTAATAACAATCACGAGAAACATGGAAGCCTCGTATTAAATGGATATTCACATAAAATCAACTGCACAGGTTGCACGCTAAACAGATGAAAAATTCATGCAAAACAACAACGCTCGTTGGAAAACATTTTTATCACAATTTCCCGTCAATTTTATGTAACTTTCGAGTTCGTAGTGACGTCGTGTAAAAGGAAGAACACTACCCGAATTTTTTTGCGTCGACGCTGCAAAACACGCGCGTCGCGTATATTGACGCTCTGTTGATTCAAGTTTCTAGAAATAATGGAACACTTTTTTTTGAAATTCAGGAACAACGTTTCACACGGCCTGCATGGGCTTTTCCCGCTGGACTACGTCGAGCCGTTTAACTTTGCGATTGTTGTATTTGTAATGCGTCGTATGCACCCGGCTATGCTCCCTGAGCTTGGTCGACGTCGCAAACACCATGTCGCATTTCATGCACGGAATGCGTCCCTTGAGATGGAAGAACCTCCAATGTTCTTTGAGGTTGCTGACGCGTTTGAAACGCGAGTGACACACTTGGCAGACAAACGGACGGTCCTCGTTGTGCGTCCGCAAGTGCCACTGCAGCAAGCGTTCGTAGGGAAACACCGCGCCGCACGGACACTGGAACTTGACGGCGGTCTGGTTCTCCGCAAGCAGCTCGTCGTTACTTTTCACAACCGTTTCAACCGTCGCATCGTCGTTTTTGGTGTTGACCTTGGTCGTCGTTACGTCATTTGAGTTTATAACTTTGTCACAATTGACATTTTCGTTTTCAACGTTGGGGTTCACAAGATTGTCACTTTCGCAGCCTTCGACAGCTTTGTTCGATTTCAGAGATTTTGTGACTTTTGTTTTCGTTGGCTTGCCTTTCCTTACTTTCGTCGGTGTACCTTCCGCCGAGGACGTAGACAGGAACGCTTTCACCGCTTTCCGGCACAGGTGGTTTTCGAACGAACTGCGAACCGTGAAGCGTTTGCTGCAAAACCGGCACACGTTGACTTGGCTGACGGATCTCCTGGGCCTCTCTTTCCAAAATTCGATCTTGTCGCATCGCGTCAACACGACCGAGCACTCGGTCAGCATCTTCAACAGCAAACCGCACTCGTGGTTCTTGAACCTCCCCGGACTGAATCCGTAACCGCACTTACCGCAGTCAACTTTCGCGCCACTCGTCGCCACGCCAAACTTGCTTTCCCAAGATTCGATCTTCGAAACGACTTCGCCGAGCAACAGCGACTTGGCCGACTCGTTCGACATGCCAACCTTACAGCGAGTCGAACGCAGTTTGTCGACCTTAACGTTCTTGTTCTTGACATTCGTAGCACACGTGACCTTATCTTTGGGTTCAACTCGCTCAACGACATGTTTTGATTCCATTCTATCCTGAACTTCCGCCGCATCTTCACCTTTCGTTTTCGAAACCTTCGTGGATTCCGATTTGACGACGACGTCGTGACACGAACTGCACAGCCCGTCGACGAGGGGGACAAAGTTGATCTTGCATTGACAACAGATTCCCCACACGGTTTTCAACACGTTCAGCGAATCGACACCGTTCTCGACTTTCGAATCGCTGTTGTTGAACACGCTAAACGAAAGAAGGTCGTTCGTTCCAGCTTTCGGGCCGAAGCACGGTACGTTTATTTCGGGACTTTTTGCAGGATTCGAATCCTTGTTATTGAAAACACCAAACAAAAGACGGTCGTTTGCTTTGTATTTCGAGTCTGAACCGTGAACCCTCTTTTCGGTCCTTTTTACAGAAACCGAAACGCCGCCACTTGATTTTGGGGAAGAGCCGGCGGAAACCAATCCAGTTACTGGAGCGCTTTGGTTTTTCAAACTATGGTCGTTACTGGGTGTTGCCGTTAAATCCGAGTTCTGAGCATTTTGCGCACCATTTTTCAACCCATTGTCGTCTCTTAACTTCGTCGTCAAATTCAAAATCTGGGTGTTTTGCACACCAATGAGTTCAATCCTTGTGTTTTGCACACCAATGGGTTCAATCCTTGTGTTTTGCACACCAATGGGTTCAATCCTTGTGTTTTGTGCACAATTTTTAAAACTATTGTTTCTTGATATTGCCGTAAAATTCGAATTCTGGGTGTTTTGCGCACAACTTTTCAAGCTATTGTCATTTCTGGTCGTGGTCGTCAAATTCAAAATTTGGGCGTTTTGCGCACCGACGGGTTCAACTATTGTGTTCCGAGCGTTTTGTGCACCATTTTTGAAACTATCGTTTCTTGACATTACCGTTGAATATGAATTCTGGGCGTTTGGCACGTAGACAGGTTCGACTTTTATTTTTGCTCTCAGACGAATTTCACAAGCGTGGATCATACAGCACGAATTCAAGCAGCCTTCGCAACCCGTGTCGTCTTCCTTTTCGGTTTTGATCACGACTTGTGACCAAGTTTCAATGCCGTTGCCATTGTTTTTACCAACTTTCTGGACAGCAGATTGAACGCTGTCACCTGTCGTCGAATTTTGTTCAACTCTGGGGACTGACTGCGTACAATGATTTCTGTACAAGTTCTCAGGTTTATCGGTTGGTTTTAGAACAGTGTGACCGTTTTGAACCCTTTTCTTTGCCACGGGCTGCAAGTCGATTTCTGGCATCAAATCTCGATAATCTTGAATAGTTCGTTTGCGCTGTTCACCGTTTTCTTTTGGTGGTGAATTCGCAGGGAATGCTGGATTCGAAACCGTGTGACCATTTTTGGGTTTTTCCTTGGCGACGAGCTGCAAGTCGATTTCCGGCATCAAGTCTCGATACTCTTGGATGGATCGTTTGCGTTGCTCACCGTTTTCCTTGGATGGGCAATTTCCAGGGTACGCTACTTCACTACTAAAGAGGTCTGACGTGAATTGGTAACTGCTCGGTGCGACGTCGCTATTTTTACTGAGCAAACTACGCAGCATGCTACTGAATGTTCGTTCACCCAACGCAGTCACGTTGATGTCGTTTTCATTGTCATGCGTAGTATTCGTTCTCCTCTCCACTTGGCTATAATTATCGGCAAATGCTGATACCTTTGGTTGCGAGTTCTTTACCAGGTCAGGCAATACACTAGTAAACGCTCTCAACACGACTTCGAAACACTCTTTAACGTGCTTCAAGAATTGAGCTGGCTGCAAGAAATAGCTTTTGCAGTGAAGACAAATGACGCTGAACTCTTCGTGTTTCCCCATTTCCGAGCAGCTGTGCGAAAAGACTTGACCTTCGTCTATGATGAGACAGTTGCAGTAATTGCAGCGAGCCAAAACAGATGCAACTTCCGTCACGAACTTGCCGTCCTGGATTGCGAACCCTCCCGAGCGAACGCGCACAAAGTCGTCAAACATCATTTTGCATTCCTCGGAATGAACCCCGAAATGGTACAAGCTCAGGCACGGATAGCAGCAATACCCGCACACTAAATTGCACTTGGCAATGTGTTTCTTGAAGATGAATTCACCCCAAAACACCTGAGAGCATCTCGAGCACTGCCAGCCTTCGCCCGCTTCGCCGAAACACGTCCGAGGGTCTTTCCAAACCGACCCAAAGTCTTTGAAAGAACACATGTGATTGATGAAGCCGAGCACGGTTTTCAGGTTCTTCTTGCACGGAAAGCAGTACCATCCGTCGTAATGTTTGGTCTGCGCAACATGCCTGCGGAGGGTCTCCTGTTTAGGAAACGCTACATCGCATTTGGAGCAATGCGCTTGCAGCAGCAGGCTGTGTTGGGACCGCCTGTGGCACACCAGCGACTTCATCGAATGGAACGGAACGTAGCAAATCTCGCAGTACACGGTGCCGTTGAGATTCACGAGGTCATTCTGCTGAGACTTGGCAAAGGTATTCAGTTCGTCCATTGCGACCCGTATGCAAGAGGTCGATGGTCCTTCCCTCGTTGAGGCCATGTTGTCGAATTAATAAAGAACACCTGCAAAATAAAAAGGCGCCCTGGCGTTAAATTAAATTTTAAATTCGTTTCTAAATGCCTAGGTTGATGTAGTTAATTCACGATACGCTTCCCTTCCTCCCTCCCCCAGCACTTTGTTTTCATTCTCTCTCGTGTTCCCGTTCTTGATTTGACAGCAGGAACAAGGCGCGAATGTAAATTGATTAATCAAAGTATTTTTAAACCGTGGATTACCTTGCAAAAGCTGATGAATCGACTAGTTCAACGGGGATAAAGAATTGTTATATTTGTTTGGTGGAAACAACGCTTCAAGCTACGTATAATCGCGAAAAAGCATACATTCGAATCGCCTCGCCCTCATCATCAGCAGTTATTCTTCTTCAGCACCTGGTGGTTGAACACCATGATGGAATTGCACTCTCGCTAGACTTGTCTTTTGTTTTTTTCCCATAGTGCATGCGCCATTAGGTTTCGTTTTCGTAAAAAAAAAACGTCACAAAGTAGCGATCGTACATGACGTCATTATTCTTAAATTATAATCAACAAGGTATAAATATATGCAAACATATACCCTAAAATAAACAAAACCTTAATTATTTTGCTGTATATAAATATACACGCAATATATATAATTTTAAAACGTTTTAAAATTTCGTTTTTTATTAATGACGTCACGCACTGGCGCTCGAACATGACGTCATGTAATATTCATTCGTGACAAGCAGTAGTGTTCGTACGTGACGTCACTGCATTTAATACAGTACTTCCAATTAAAAAACTTACAAAAATACTCAATACTTTGTGCTTTATATTAATGTATATGTTACAGGCAATGTGTATAATGCAGGCATTGTAAACAATGCCTGGTCTCTTTTGCCAAAGTATTAAATAACATCTTACATAGAAGTTTGTCATTTAAGATTAAACTAGGGTAGTTAAAACACGTTTAGAAGCATTTAAGCTTAATTTTAAACCAAACCCAACTTTTCCTCAACATAACTATTCCAATGCTAATTTGCATACATTTCCAAACCTGTTTAGGCATTATATTAAATTCCTGGATTAGGATTACACACATTGCCAGTACCATTATACAAACATCTCGTCTATTTAACTTTTTAAAATGATAGAAATCAAGCAAGTCACAAAACTTGTTTTGAAAAACTGTTATTCTTCATTGAAAAAAATTTACAGATCATTCAGTCTATCAATCACCTGTAAATAAACTCCCAATCATACATTAAAACAAATAAACATAGAAAGTATTATTTCAAAAAATCATCATCATCATTCATTCTCTTCCATTAAATAACAGAAAACATTGTGGAAAAGATACCTTGTCATTTTTAAATTTGTTTTCTAAATAAGAAAAAGATTCTCTCTAATACACAATATGAAAAATAACAATGAAAAGGAGTATCATAATAATAATAATAATAATAATAAAAAATAATTATTAAAACTTTTTCAATGCAGAAATCATTTGGCAGCAAAAGTGAAAAATAAAAAACACCCAACTTTTGCATTTTTATGTGTAAAATATGGCACAGTTAAGAAAACTTGCAGTTGCTAGGAATAACAAAAATCATATTGATATGGCAATATTAGCTTCTCATAGTTTTCTGCTCTATAAAACTCCTTTTTGATCATTAAAAATAATTAATATATATATATATTAGTGATACATAAATACAAATTGCTGCAAAAATTCACTACAAAACTAATCAAGCAGATTATACGATAATAAGAAAAACAAAAATAATGCAAAATTTTGTGCCCTTAAATGTCCAACTTAAAAAAAAAGGTTGGTTACAAAATAATAACAAAACAAAAAATGCAATATATTTGGCACAAAATATTTTTTTGCCCTTTCAATAAAAAACATTTTTTAATCGTTCATGATAGCACAAAAAAAAAAAAAAAATTAAATCAACAAAAAAATCTCGGCAAAACAAAACAAAAAATAAAATAATAAATTAAATAATATTCAGTTCTTTAAATATAACTTGAAAAACAACGATAAGCTGCACCCAACACTCGATTAACACCAGTGATGGACAGCAACTACTTCAACTACTAAATTACTTTTTACAGTAATTTCTGGGTAGTTATAACTACATTATGTAAAGTAATTACACAACTACCCAGTTTAATTATTTTACACGGTGATCACCTGGTTTGACTACTACCAATAATGTTAATAAATAACTATGTTAATTTTCAGAAATTTGCAATGCTGCTATGTCGTCTTTTTAGTTGAAGGAAAAGTAGTCACAATTACTCAACTAGTTCAAAGTAGTTACAAAAGTAATTGTCATTACTATCCAAATTGTAGTTAACTAATAAAATTACTTTAGTAGTATAGTCGAACTACTTTTATAAAGTAGTTGGTGCCCATCACTGATTTAACACTGCACTTTAATCGAACCCATTAAAATCCAACGTGTGAACCAAAATGGCGTCCATCATTTTTTTTTTTGCATGAAGCACAGTGACAATCGGCAATTATTATTTTTATACATTCTAAAAAAAAATTAAAAACATTTTTGTTACCAACACATGATACCTTGTTGACAGTTAGTTTGCAAATAGTACAAACAGCAAAAAAAACAAACAAAAATAATCTTCCGATTACAAGAATCACACCGTGCGCTGACACATCTCATTTTTTTAAATAACGTAATTTTTTTTATGTTTGGTAGTAGTAATAGTTAGTGGTTGTAGTAGTAGTAGTAGTTGATTTTGTTTTCTTTCTCTCTCTATATATATTTTATACACTGTACAATAGTGATTTTCACTACAGGCGAGTAGTTTTTTTTTGTTGTTATTTTTGAGTCTCCTTGGAAATTCTATCTAAAATGAGCATAAAAAAATTAACGACATCATTTTTTTTTTTTTAATAATATATATATTTATATATATATAGATTTTTTTTTTCATTTCATTGGAAAAACCCTACTTTCTAAAGTGACAAATATAATGGAAGGCAGTTGCCATTTGCATTTTAAGTCGCAGAATCAAAATAAAAAATTCAAAACATGGAGAAAAAAAAGAAAGAGTTTGGTCGTCGAAAAGAAAAACGACTGGTATGGAACATTCAAAATGGCTGGTATGTGACCTTTCAAACTCTCGTCAAATGGCACAAGGAACACTCAAATGGAAACAAGATCAAGGGCTGCAAAAAAATAAACAAATTAATAATAAGGTGGATTATTAACATTATTAAAGCACTGGAATCGATCTTAAAGCTATGGTACTTAAACAAATAACACAAGCACCAGCAAAAAAAAATGCACAATGACTGCACGACTATTCACATATGTCAAATACGTGACACTATTCATGTGCGAAACTTACGTCATTTGACGCTCAAAAATATTGTTTAACATCTCACACATACACAAAAAAATAAAATAAAATAAAAAATAAATTAAATTATTAGACATAGTTGCTAACTTGTAAGTCACTAGCCAATGTGGAACCTTGTTGAATCAACACAAACACTTAAAACGTTAAAAAATAATATACTACATATATATATATAGTCAACCTCCAGTAGACATCAAAGTGTGTTTTGCATACAAAAAAACTTGCACAATTAACTTTTCATTGCAAGAGAGTTGAACTCGGAACATTCCAACGTGTTGACAATGTTTCGGTATCTTGTTATGATCGATCGTTACATATTGAGGAGTTGAGTGGAATGACGGCGTTTAACTAAAAAATAAATTATAGTTTTGAGAAAAAGTAAAGCAAAAACTTCTGGCACCTTCAAATTTAAGATTAAAAATTCAATTTCTGTCAACTGTATTTATATAAGCAAAATTGACAAAACTTTTGACAAAAAATTGTCGAGTCGACAAAAAAAATCTGCAAACTTTTAGTCGACAGGCTCAATTAAAATTGCAATTATGCCGTTATTCCAAAACATCGAGCTAATTTATAAACGCATTTACGCCGTTTTTCTAAAAATCAGTATTTTTTTCCATTGCTTTGAAAGTAAATCGAAGTGTGTGAAATAACCAGAAAATAAAGCGACAAAAAGAAAGAAATCACAAAAAATTTTCAGACTTGTCACAAAATTAATGTGACAAAGAAAATTGTCACAAAAAATTTGCAGATTTCAGTCACAAAATATTTAGTCGCATTCCATATTTTTTGCTCCAACAAAAAAGTCCAAATCATGTCTTTATGCTATATATATAGACTGGTCTAAAACGATTCGATATATATGCATTTTTACGAAATAACGATGTTAAGCGAATTTACGCCCAACTCCTCAATTGTGTGACGACGAGAGTTTAAAGAAAATAGTTCAAAATCTTTTACACGCTTCCTCTCTACCGAAAGTTGACTACATAAAAGATGCGGAATTACTTCGTACGACCCTTACTCTTGTAATAAATTATTGCACCTTTACAACCCCTACCCCTCGATTCTTCAAGTTTCTTGTACAGTATTATTTTAACCTGAAGTATCGTTTTAATAATTGATCCTGATTAGTTCAAAGTGTGTTGCCATTTCGAACAACAACGGTTTCTTCGAAGCTCGATACCAGCCATTTTCCTTCCGACAAAAAAACAAAAACACCTTCCGTCGTCTATATTTTCATTACCCTCGGGTATCCGTGGCACCGTAAACAAAACGTAAAGCAAAAAACAAAATACAAAAACGACAACGCCTTGTGCGTTCCGTCCCCGCAGCATATTTATATATATATATATGTATATGCACGTGTATATATATATGTACCTATAGGTGTGTACATATGGCTTCGTACGTATACATACACATTTACAATTACATACATATAATTGTACATTTGTTAATACGAACTGTACATACATGGAGGAAAAAACAAAAAAACAATTTTTCGTTTTCTTTACACAATATATCGTTATTATATGTTTTATGTATAAAAAAAGGTATGTACTGTAGTAACAAACAAGGGATATGTATGATGTACAGGAAGTATATGGCTTGGATGAACAAACAATGATGCATAATCACCAAACCACTTGAGCAGGAATGGCATTCTCGTTCAAACCACAACGTTTTCCAAACAACGCCATCGTCGTCGTTAAAAAATATCCCGACTTTCCTTCCGTGTAAAGCTGCAACAACGTCGTCGACGACGCATCTTCGGTCGTCGATAATACTCCGATTTTACATAGCCGCACAAAAAAACCACGCGGAACGACTCTCGCGCACATATAGCCTCATTTATCCGGCCGCCCCCATCGACACAAACCGGCGACCGGAGTCTTATTTTTTGCGCACGGAGCACATTTTCCTTGAGCTACGAACGGCTTCCATCTTCTTTTTTTGTTGTTGTTGTTTTAATTACAAATGGGAGAAAAAAAGCCTCGCACGTGACGCATCTCCCGTTAGCCTCCAACCAGCTCCAGGCGGCGGTACCTCTTGCGCAGGTTCGACACGGGATCCTTGAAGAGTACGGGATCGAGCCGCATGTTGGAGCGGAGCAAGGGCATGTAGCCGAAGATGCTCGTAAACGTGTTGATGCACGTCTGCCGCTGAACAAAGTGATCCGGGTCGTTCCAGGGCGTGGGGAAGGACTTGCTTCCGGGGAGCATGCTTTCCTTGTACTGCTTGCGCTGCGTCACCTTGACGGGCGGCAACTTAGTCACGTGGCTGACGAGGAAGTTCATCAAAATGTCCTCGCAGTTCTGCGACTGATCCACAGTCTTGTGCAGCAGACCACCCAAGTAGTGAGTATACAAATAATTGTAATATCTGAAACAGATACATGAAAAAAAAAAAAAATCTTTTGAAAATATAATACACAGTGGTATATTTTTATATTATATAGTAACCCTGTGTAATATATATTGTCATATATACAGGGTGTTCCTAAAAGATATGCTCAAATTATAACCGATTCATCAAAACAATATAAAAACAAGTCCAGAAATGCTTCTCCTTTGGAGATAGCCCATGATGATTGTCCAACAAGTTCAACAATATTTTTGTCCAACGAGTTCGACAAGTCCAGGATGGGGATAGTTTTCCAAACCCGTGTTTATATGTACTCCGAGTTGCTTTGATGCACCTGTGGTTTAAATTTGGTCACACCTTTAACAAACACCCTGTGTATATCCAAGTGCGTGAAAAAAAAAATCTTCAAAAATTTTGAAATTGGTCAATGTCAAAAGATGTCACTGTTTTGCTCACAATTGAAACCAATTTTTAAAATACGCATTTTAAAATTTATATTTTGTCACCAGACATTGCCCATTGTTTCGACTCACCAGTGAAGACATCTCGCCAGTGAAAATAATACAAAGTGTATAACAAAATTACATTTATGACACACAGTTCAACACCCCTCCCCTTTCCGCAAGACGCACACAGACATCTTTACAAACGTCTTTTCGTCATATACTTCTTCGCAGGGTTTCCGTAAGTACGTAAGTACGTACTTCAGAGAGTACAAGTACTCTCTGAATAGGTACTTTAAAGTTCTTTAAAATACAAGTACCAAGTACGGCTCAATAAATGTACTTAAGGCCAAGTACC
>JAQIWH010007196.1:0-11783 GCA_034695005.1 Cryptops parisi
GCCTCGGCCAAGGTGCGAAATGGCTGGTCATTTCCCACTTTGGCCGGACTTCGGACTTTGGCGGTAACATATACAATATTCTGTGCACAAGTTTTTCTCAAACAATGGTGGTTAAACTTCTTTGGTGCTTGTGGGTTAACGACTAGCCAGTCTGGGTGGTGGGTTAAAGATTGTGTGAAATAGGTGTTTCCAACGGAATTTCAGAAACATTCTAATTTGGGATCCTCTCCTCATCTTTGTGTACTATCTCATTAGTTACTCTTCACTATCTCATTAGTACGTGAAGTTTCGTAGAGGATCTAAAACCATATACCGGTACTGTAATTTCCTTTGTTTTTTTGTGCTTGTGAGTTTGTGTGTATGTCACACTTTAAGTCCACTGTTTCACTATAACAATTTGAGTGTAAACGATGATATCCACAGGATAGAATCCTAACAATGAAATGCTGAAATAAAAATATAGCACACTATTGGCAGTGTGAGTTAAAACAACATGAGTTAAAACAGACGAATGTTGCCAGGCAAGATAAGTTAAAACGATGAACTGTGTTGAAAAATAACAACTTTCCCGTTTTTGTTGACAGCATATAGCTTGTGCATTATATAGTGAACTATCTTCCGTCATTATTGTAGTTTCAATTCACACTCACGTTGTTATGATGGATATGGTTGTTTACACACGTTGTTCCATGGATTTAAAGCGTTTTATCTGGTTAGATAACGAATTCAGAAAATTATATATGGTAATATGTAACTAGGATGAAAGTAAACTCATATACTGTAAAGTCATATAGATTATCTGCATCCATTATGTGAACTAATTTTATTTTATTAATACTGTAATTATATCAAGTTTGTCAAGAAACTTTTGCACGAAATGGACACTTGTAAAAATGCTGTTCATATGGGTTTTTTCCCATAACGAAAATCGTGCATGCACCTCTTAAATTCGAATGACATGACAGTACCGGTAGCCTACTGTCAGCACAAAAATTGTCGTTATTGATTATTTCAAGAAACCATAACAAGAACGCAAAATCTGTAACACAAAACTTGTTTGTGTAACTTTGAAACGAAGATGACCATACTGGGAAAAGTAAGTTCCTAGAAGCATTCTTCTGGTCATTTTAACACACTTTTTCATTGATATCATTAGTAGTTTTTTTAAGCTGTCATGGTTAACTAACCCTTTGAAGAACAAGACATTTATTATGGATTTTACGTAGCAAATGCATTTAATTGCCTACAAATCATTGGAAGAGCTTTTTGCACACTAGGGTAGAAGAAAAAACTGTGTTGTGTAGAAGAAAAAAAAAACAATAGAAATTTATTTCACGGTAAAACTAAAATAAGACAACAGTCGTAAAAATTAAATAGAAAAAAGTTGTTGGCTTAGACGCTAATCAGATGTGGTATGCTTCTAGAAAACTGTATTTAAAAATACAAAACCGTAAAAAAATTGTTTCTTTAGCAAGTTTTTTTGGATTCGTATTAAGATGTTATAATGATAGAAGGACTTGTTTTGCTGTTGGATGAAGAGACTCATTTCGGTTTTATTTGACAAGAAATGGAAAATATAATGACATAAATTACAGACATCTTACTAAATCGTACACAGTAGTACATTTAACATTTTGGTATTTTGCCAATTGTCAGAATTACTGACTTTCATGGGAATTTTCCATATAAAGGCTTATTGTAGCCTTATATGAGTAATTTGAAAGACTTTTTTTGTGTGATGTAATCAAGGTTGTTAATTTTGGGATTTAGTACATACATACTGTGATTTTCTATGGTTGAACTTCCTGTTTATTTAACTGGGTACAATTGTTGTTGCAAAAATTTGATGTATCTAGGCTGGTTTGCCAGAATGTCAACAAGGTTTTTGTCATGAATGACATTTTTGGCACTGCTGAGTAGCTTTCTTGGAAATAGAATTAATTTTTTTTTTCGTTTTTGTTTAATTGTCCAGAAAAGAGGTGTCATTACATAAAAAAACGTTTATTAGTCAATATAAAATAAATATTGATATTTGTTCACTCGGAACTGCCAGTATTGAATCTGTGACAGGAAAAACCACAGTAAACAAGAGCAACAAGAAATTGGTATACTTTGGTCCAAAACGATTTAGGTACTGACAATACTAAGAAAAATGCTCACAAGACTAACGTTAAATACAAAACACAACTGATTTTGTTGTTCATTCTTATGCATCATTATTATGGAAGTTCTATGGATCGAACGAGAGCATTGTACACTACATGTTTTATGCAGTATTCGAACTTATTCATATCGCTGATGTGTGTTTAATGTTCCTATAGTAAAACATAACAAAACTGTTACTATGCAAAAATTAATATTAACACAGTAGTTGCGTGTCATATATGCAGCAATTAATGATCTACTGCAGTTGACAAACAAAATAACTACTAACTGCAAAACAACTAGAGATAATGCAGTAGCTGTATATTCCAACGTTGAAGTTAGAGTGAATTATATCTGATGACTATAACTAAAAGTATTAACTGGAACTAGCATTAACTGAGGAATAGGATAAAGTGAATAGGGATTTAGTTTTATGCTCTACATTTGAAGAGCTTATTTCAAAAACGTCGTATCTCCATTTTAATCATTTTTGGGATAAGAGGTTCTGACAACTATCTGTACATCGCTGATTCCCAATATGTTATTTTTAAGACTCAAAACTTATTATTTCCTACTAAAAAGCACTCTCGAAAACCACGTTTATATGCAGTCTATGGTCGAATAAAAAAAAACTTGTTTCCTGAAAAATTGTGTTTCTGGATTTAAGACGTTTTGAAAATAAGCTTTTCATTTGATTCAAGCAGGTTAAACATTGGCAATATGTGTTTCATTAGCATTCTCTCTACGTCAATTTTAAACGAAAATATACGTATTTTAGTTGTTGGTAAAAAGTCTTTGTTATATTATAACACGATTCCATTTTGTTTCAAAAAATATTTTCCAAATAATGTTTAATATAAAAAAAATAATATCTCTTTTATGAAAATTTAAGATTTATACTTGCGTAACCAAACTCTTATCGTTTACTTTATCAAGGCGACAATGTTTGTTACTTTATAACTAGCAGCTAAGAATGCTGCAACAGTGTCAGATAGGATGTGTTTTGGGGAGATTGATTAATGAACTTAGAAACCCAAGACAAAAGTTAAGAGTTCCCCGCAATCCTGTTAATTGGTTGTCTTTGGCATAAGTTTCACTCGTTGGACTGATTATGTGTCAAGTGCCGCTTTATTTGTAGAATTAATTTGGCCTTACAAAAGGTTTTTAGTTTTCTCGTTATTTTTATTTTTAAGTAGGGTTCCGGTGTTTTGGAAAGGAACCTTTTCTTTGATCATAACGTTACGAAGATTAATGAAATATAAAGACACACTTCACAATGACTGATAATAAAAATATTATGGTGATTTCGGTTTTGTTTTAGGAATAATTAGATCTTATTTATGTCGAGTATACTTTACGTAACTAATTTTATATATATCGCTACATTCGAATCTTCCTAACCCAGCAACATAGACCTAAAAGTTTTTAACACCAGGCAGGTTGTATTTATTGATTTTGAAGTTTTTTAGATTTTGAGCTATCCAATTGCAGTTCAGAAATGGGAATTTTAAAGTACTGCGTGTGTATTCTCTGATTTCTTGGCAGAATTGTATTCAGTGTTGGGTTTTACCAGTCTTATTTATAAATAACGATAAGCTCAAAAGTTGACCATGACCAATGGACTTCAATATTGTCCAAATTAAAAGCATAAAAATTAACATTTCGTTATGCTCGGTATCTTGAAATATGAGATTGAGAGTTTCGTAACTTGCATTTTAACCAAGTAAGTAAATGAAACATCAAATGTGTCTTTTTGATGGCTGCTGCAGATGTATTTTGTCGTGACTGTCACCTATCAAAAACTTAAAAAGAACTTTTTTTTCCTTTTAGTTCTTATTCTTATGAGTGAACTCACAAGTTGCTGCCATAAATGTATGCATCAACACCTTGCCACTTCATTTAATGTTATGTTAAGCTCACTGCCAACTAGTTTTTAGTTATGAAAAAATAGCAACGGTATGTGTGCAAAAGTCATTTGGTCTAAATACAGGTTATACGACCATCTATCAATGTGGTAACAGCCAACATCAGTTTATCACACAGCATATAATAAGAATACATTTTATTGGAGAATAGTTTCACCGTTTTAATGATCTACTTAGAATTTAGTCACTATTTAATTCCAGTAGTCAAACCTCTGGTGATTTGTTAATTCTATCTAATTGAATGTGGTCATATAGTTGGTAAGACAGACTTTGTCAATAACATTGGTAGACTAGTCATGACAAAGTTTATGAGTACGCAGCTTTACATGTGAATTAAAATTAATCTATTTGAAGGGCCTGATGTAACAGGGTGTCAAAAACGACTTTAAAACATTTTCGAATGTGTTAGGTGCAATTCTACCTTTCTGACGCATAATTTTGAGCAAAACAACGATATGTGCCAAGTTATTAGTGCAAGAAGTGTGAAATAACCCATAGACAGCAGGGCAAGTTCAGATCTTTAAATGCATTTTCCTTGAACATGTAAATGTTTAATGACTATTAATAGCCCCTCTTGTACTTCACTCTTTTTACACCAGCCTCTTCATTTGTAGTCAACAGATACAATTCTTGATGTATGCTGAATATGTTATTGGTAGTGTCATCTCTGCTAGATGACGTTTGGAAACTCCTGTTATGTTATTGTTCACAGAACGTTCATGTTTTCTGCTCTTGACAACTGCACAATAAACCCATATACATATACGCTGTATTATGCATATGCTTGTGTTATATAAAACTGTAACATTATACACTTTTACAGTGCTAAACTGCCACTGTCATCAGAATATGGAGTGTTGTGTTCCAAATGTTTTTTTTTTTTGGCTTTCCTTGTGTACCAATTTGAATTCTTTCTCATGATTTACCTAACTAGTTGACCGAGGCAGTTTTCTGGAATTTGGTTTCCAAAAATTGTCTTTAGAGTCAAGGATTTGATGATTCAGTTTTGTGAACTGTCATTTGGTATGGCGCCATGAGATGTCAAGTCAGCACATCTTTAAAAAAACACCTATAACCAACTACGACACACTTTCTAATTGAGTTTTTATTTTTGATATCTGTTATTTAACAATGTATATGTATGAATATTTATTATTAAATATCTATCATGGTACTATAATTTGATTTTTTTTTTACGCGTTTAGAAATACGATAATGGATTTTTTTTCGTCACGTGTGTTTTAGTACATTTTATGAGGAAAAGGTCAATATTCTGAAATTGGTTCAGCTAAGGGTACCATACGCTCCTCTTTCTATACAAGTACGTTGACTATTTTCACAACCATAAATTTATTGACGAAGCTTCCAAGGCCTTGGTGATCTTTTCTTTTCTGAATCACGCTTAAAGGAGAAGCTGAGCAAAACATCGATTTCCATGGCCCTTACAACTTGTATGAAAACGTCCAATACTTCTGGCTTGTATTTCTCGGGTTTCAAAATGTGTTGTCACTTTCACTATTTTGAAAAATCTTACTTTGATTGGTTGACTAAGCAAAAAATTAAATTTTAAAGATTGGTAAAACCAAAAAGTGGCATTTCACAGAGTGTATAAATAGAGTTAGCTCATTCAATTGCTTCTAATTTCTGCTGCTCCAATTTATTTGAAGTGTAGAAAGGGGATTTTTCTTCGACAAAGTGCACTGTCTTCTTCTGACTACGCACTTTAGTTGTCATTTTTCATGTAAAAATAGTAGTATTTTTCCAACTTGGTGACAAAGTTGTGGTCGTGCAATAAAAGTTAAGTCACCAGTCGATACTTTCTGAATGTTACCGTTTCTTCGTTATTCACCTTAGCCAAGTTTGTCAATAGTAAGAAAGCGTGGTTTTTATGTGATCATGTCAACAAGTGGTAAAATCGTTTTCTAGATTTGAAGTTAATGGATTTGTTTAATTGTATACTTACATTGGGGGAGGGGTAAAAACAGTGTCGTAGTTAACCACAGTTGGTGTGATAGTCATGACATTAAATCTATCGTTTTCTATTGTATTGTATTTTCAATGACGTACAGTAAATCACATTTGGCATTTATATCAGGTGCTAAAATGCACATTTGGATATGACACTATAGACTTCCTTATACATGAATTATATGGGTAATAAAGTGCCAGTTATGTGAATATGCTGGTTGTAGGCAGATCATATTTTATAGAAACCAACGATTTGTTTATAATTTTCATAGAATAAAATTTTTTTGATTTCTAAACTTTAGTATTATTTATTCGTATAGTATTTAAAAACCAGTTTAAAAAAATTGAAAGATTGATTAGTTGGGAATTGATTGATTGACTCGCTATTCTTGAGTGTCCAATAGCCCAGAGTGTATTTGACTTAGTTATCCAACTTAGTGATCAGTTTCATTACATGAACAATATTTTATTTTACTGTATTTAGCTCCAAAAATATTTTATTTGTAAAACATGAAAATGTGGTGTTTTTGCTGAACAGTAGTTCCATTACGTTAAAAGTGTGGTTTAAAGGAAAATCTTATATCAGCATTAAAATCTCTTGACTAGCTTCCTAGTAGTCATTAGTTGACCTATTTCAGGTTTGCTTTTAATAAGTTAATCAATACGTTAGTAGTTGAGAGTGGACTAGTTAATTTTTCCAGTAATCAAAGACTTTTTAAAGTAGCGTGTTATCAATGATCTTTTCTTGCTTGCATCTAATGATCAAGTTTATCGCAATATTTGAAACAATCTAGTAATTGTTTTTTTTCTTCTATATATTCAATTTAGAAACTTGAAAATTCAGAAACATGGTGATAAATATTAATGAGGACGGGAAGCAATTAATCACGAGCTAGGATACAGGTAATGAACATAAACATATTCGTTGTAAAGGATACTCCATACCATTTTGTATATTTATGGAATTATAGTTATGGGATGTTAGTTTTTTTTCCACATAATATAACCGTTATAAACTAGTCAGTTTAATGCAGTACCGACATAGTGAATATAGGCTCAAGAATAGTGCATGTGACCATTTTGTTGACAATTTATTTTTTCATTTCACAATAGTTGGTTTTACTGGGCTTAGTTTATTTAAACTTGTTTATATTTGATGAAGATGACAGTTACATTTTCTGTCTGGGCAACAAGATTTGTCAACAAAACTCAGTTCATGAATTTACATGCAAATAATATTGATCGGATGGGGTTTTTATTCCCTTTCAATGACCCTTTTTTATTACAGACACAAACTCATTTATTAACTATGTGTGGAAAGTCTAATAAAAACTAATATCAAAATTTAATTGCGCTTTTTAATCTGTAAATTATTGAATACGCTCTTGTAAAGTATGTTTTGGTTTTTGTATAGATTTTTTAATTATATAAAACGAACTAGCATAACCAATTGGTAGTTGGTACACAAGTAGGAAAAACAAACACTAAAACGACGTATGAAAATCAACGTTTTTTATACTAAATTATAATTGCCGAAAGGAAATAATCTTGTAAACGATATGTATCGAGAAAATTGTGTTAGAATTTTAATTGGTGTGCTGTAGTGCGATAACGTTGATTAATGCGCTATACGAAATTTTATGGATTTTGTGAATTTATAAATAATAAAAAAACAACTAAATCACAAAATATGAATTTCTAAAAATCCAAAATTGTAAGACATTTAACTATGTTCTTCATGTTCAATATATATATAGTCGGCACATTTTTTTTTTACAAACGTACACTATAAGTATCAACGTATTCGTACATTGACTGTAACTGGAAAAATTGTTATTTTGTTAATACCATACAGCTTTGCTTTATAACGACATTTAAAAATGTTGAGTAACAGCTAATTAAGAGTAACAGCTGCTTTATAACAACCTGTGTAACTGCACAGTCATGCATTTGCTGAACTGTATATGTTAGATGCAAACAATGCTGATTTTATTTAACACTGTGCATTTCAAATACAGTAATATATTTTATTTACAATTAGGTAACCCAATAAAAATTTTTAGTTTTTTTTCTAAGTAGACACTTCTAAGAAATCCACAAACTTACAAAGAACCACGTGAACTTTATTGGCTTCTTGAAATTAATTTAGTTTCCTTTCAGCTGTACAATATAACATAAAACTTATGGGTTTTATATCATATTATTTTCTGTAATAATAATAATAATGTATTTACAGTCATATAACATTACAATTCGACACCAAAAAAAAAAAAAAACTACTACTGAGAAAAAATGACAAAGAACATGAATCACTAAGTGAAATGCATTGATTTTTGACATGTGTGTGACTTATTGGATTCTTTTAAAAAAAAGCGTGAAGTGTTTTCTTGAGGATGAACCATTGTCACCCAGTGAAAAATGTTAAATATCCATAAAATATGTACGCATTAACGTTATTAGAACAATTATTCGTAATTTCGGGTGACCTTTTGTTGCAGAAGCAAGCGCTCTATTGGCCAACGGTATAATTATCGAAACAAAATTCACTTATCATTTTAATGAACGCTTTGTACGTAATTGGTTTTTTGAGCAACGTTAAAATACTATCGCACCGAGCTGGGGTGTGTATCACGCATTCTGTTGTTAATGCAATGTGATTGTATGGGAAAAACTGCAAAGTGGTGCAATAAGTAGTGGAAGTACCATCTTCAAGCGGCGGCGTGTGTGGTGTGTGTGTAATAAGAGTGGTAAGAAGAAACGTTTACCTGCATTGTCGTAGCTGGACGATAACGATTGAAACAATTAGGAAAATCGCTAGATAAAGTTTCATGCTTTCGAGTGGGAAGTGCACTTGGCGTTATGTCCACAACTTTGTTCACGCAAACACTTGGAACACACTCGGGTTGGTATTTCAATACGTCCCAATGCAGACTTTTGTGTTTGGTGAAACTGCAGCTAGGCTGCCTCGGAGTGACACACTTTGCAGCTGAGACATCAATAATAGCCGAGTGAAAATGGAAGTGGAAAGTGCCCGCTCATGTGTAATTTGCAGTTTATAAAAAAACTGAGCAGTCGTTGTAGCTATTTTTTTGTTGTTGTTGTTACAAACAATATTGCCACTGCACTTCTTAATTGTACTTGTATATTTTCGTTTATGGTGTAATAGTGCTCGCCAATTACATTTGCATGTATGTACAAAGTGGATGCAGCACCGAGTTCGTTGATTCGAAAACTTGAAGGTGTACCTTTTGAATCAATGGATCAATAATGTGAATGAAGTTTTTATTCCGCAGAATGTGTTTTATTTAATTTTCATGTCGTTTTTTGTTGTTGTTTTTGGATTTAAATTTTATGATCCTCATGTGGTATTATTATGAAAATTATTTATTTTGCAGAATAATACAGATTAGTGCAGCAAATGTTTTAAATTACAGGACGCGTTAGTTTCATGTGATAGCCTAATATGCTACTGTGTAATTTTCTGTGTGAATTAATTCAGTGGTAAACATGGTATAAAAACATGTCATGAAATATTGACTCTTTTAAAAAATGAATTTGCTATAGGTACAACGTAGGCCTAGTACGTCTACATGGCAGGTACATAAATACTTGAAAACTTATTTGGCAAATGGAAATCAAATTGGAAGGTAAACAAAATGGTTTACAAATGAAATGGTTGTTCTTTTGTAACATGATTTTAATAATGGTTTAGAAATAAATGAAGTTTTGTAAATTTTACTGATCCAGTGAATAAATCATGTTAACAACTTAAATGTTTCTCGAACTATTTGTCTTTAGAAAACTACAGTATGTTGGTATAGTATTAGCTTTTTTGAAACAAGCTTTTCACATAGGGTGAAACGTTGATAATGAAAATATATGCATATACAGTTAGTTAGTAAAGATTTTTTTGGTATCTACTTTCCTTTTAAATGGGAAGCTTCTTGTGGCATTATTTGCTTGTACTTGGGTTACATGTATGGGTTTGGAAGCTAGTCTATTCTAGTTAAACAAAGAACGTATTAAGGATCATTCTGATTTCATTAATAAATTTTAAGAATCGGTAATGATGTAATATGCTTAACCTGACCTCAGTTACCCAAGTACAAGCTAGTAGCGCCACAAGCGGCTTCTCAGTTAAAAGAAAAGTACCGAATGTTTTGTATAATTATTTATTTCCATGTTCATTAGGAGAGTAAGGAATTTCTACATTTTCCATACAAAATTTATTTTACTACTTTTTTAATTATGAACCATTTCGGCAGACTCTTGGGAATGTTGGTATCACCAAAAATAAAAAAATAAAAGTGTGCATAAAAATGTGCGTGTCGTGGTGGAATCCGAAGAAAACACATTTAACGTGCCAATGAAAAAAAAATCAGCAAAATGAACTGCATATTGATCAAGTTTCTAATTTTTGCTTGGTTGTACGAGAGATTCATAGCCAGCTCGTAAATTAGGCCATATATCACTCGCTCTGTGGGCTAAGATCCAGTAGACTAAAATTGTGTGAACACGACGAATGGAAGTCCCTATTCGATCAAATCATATGTCAACAGTCCAAACGTCTGTCTCGCAACAGTCCTAACTTTGTTTTTAAATGTTTTCTAGTAATTTTAATTACAAATTTAAATTCTTCCTTAATGTAATCAAACTTGAAATGTGAATTTTTTCTTAACTTTGAGGTAAACAAATGTTTTCTAGATACCATACTGTACGTTTATTGTACCGTATTTTTTACACAAGGCGCTTCCTAGCTGCGTGAGCGTCTTAAATAAATTCTAATAAATAACTCGGTACAATGTGGTTTCTTGTGTTTTCATGCTCTTCTAGAATGTCGATAGTGTTTTGAAATCTATTAACCATTTTTTACCATATCTTTAGTATCAAGTCCAACCAATGCATCCTAAATTTTAGCAGAATGTTGATAACGGCTGCAAATTATTTTTTACTGGTGGCGAATGACATTCTTCAAAAAACCCTTAAAATGAAATGAATGCCAAGTACAGTACACAATAGGTGGTCAAAAATAAGGCGTTTGTCAGTTATGTATGAGGGCTCTACTGAAAGTAATGCAAAAGTCGGCGTAACGTTTTTGCTAGCTAACAAAAGTCGTTCAAATTGGACATGTTGTTAGAGTCATTTCCTGTATATGTTTCAGAAGTTTCTTCTTCATTGCACGTGAATAATGGATTCGAAGCAGACGCAACACGCTGTCATTGAGTTCTTGGCAATGGAGGGGTGCAGTCAAAGGAACAAAAGTCAAAAACAAGAATATGAAAAAACGATGTCAAAAAACATCGTTTGAACTTCTTTTCCTTTCATTTATTTCTGACTTTTAACTTTTTTTTCTTGTATTTTTTGACGTCTTTTTTTTGTTCTTGTTTTTGACTTTTGTTCCTTTGACTTTGTTTCTGACCATGGTGGTGTGGAACCCAAACTAAATTCATATGGAACCAGCGGGAAGAGAACCCAGGATCTCTTGCACCAGAGATGGATGCCTTAAACTGCACTCTGTGTGCACCGTACATTCATTTCACTTTCGTACGGTTTTTGCATGTTTTTTATGATGAATGTAAGCCCAAAACGTTACTTTCTGGTTATAGCCGGGGCAAGTCTGATGTTGATATTTGCTTTGTTCTTGGTTTATTTTGTATGGGTTTATTTAGCAGGTTAGGTTAGGAAAAACAAAGAAACGTATTAAATGTATGATATTGTTTTGTTTTCCTAACCTAACCTGCAAAA
>JAQIWH010007197.1:0-11783 GCA_034695005.1 Cryptops parisi
TATACACACACATATATACACACACACACACACGCAGGTATATATGTATATATATCACGAACTGTTCTCTTAGTTTGTGTTTGGTTGTGGGGAAAAACAACCTATGATGTTCACCTTCATCATTATCATCATGATATGCGGAACACAGCAAAGCCACACCCATCGGAAAATGATAGAGAACGACGATGAACTTGGGGTGGATTTAACGTAGGGTTAAAGATGCAGCTAAATCAATAATAAAGTTTAATACTGTATGCCTATATATGTATTGTATATACATGTGTATATATACACTGTATATACAAGAAAAAGTACCTATTTTTTGCTGTGAATATTATAGATGTCCAATTAATATACGATGTCGGACATGATGTGAGGTTGCGTTATTAAGGTCGACAATTATTACCTCGTTGATGTTAGTTATACGATCAAGATGAGCAAAAGATACGGTGAGAAATAATTTGTGTTAAGTTAAATCAAAAATCAATTTTAACGCGATAATGCAACAAAAATTGCAGAAAATGAAATTACTCAAAACTCGCAAAAATCGAATAACTCAAAGATCACATAACTCGAAATTTGCATAAAGCTAAACTAACTATGCGAATTTAACGTTAAATGCATTTTTAATGTACTTATTGGTATCACCCATACATATATTATTGTTGGTAGTCTCCACTATTGAGATTAAGTCAGGATTTTATGACATATAAGAGAAGCCGAACATTTCTTACTTTACATATTTGTAAGAAACAGGTTTAATGTCATTTTGTGAGGAATTGGGTCGTTCTTTTAATAAAAATTGTATACTACCCAAAATTTCGATATGTGCGATTTTAATCATGTTTTCGTAGCACGCTCCTCGTTCCTACATTTCTTGCATAAACCGAGAAACGTAGGCTATTATATGATGAAAAATTTTATGTTTTGTGAAAAACTTTCCCTTTTAATTTTTCTATGTAATAGTTTAGTTTAAATGTCTTTTAAAAAATAGGTCATATGTGTTGTTTCATCTGCTCAACTTTTTTCGATGTTCATCAGTTTATTTGCTTATATAGCTCTGGGGATCCATTTATGAAAGTATGTTAATGATAATATAATTAGGTCATTTTCTGTTTTTAATTGTCGTTAATGGCTAATTTTTGATGATGCAATATGTATACTCTGTTTACGTATACTCTTTTTTTAAGTTGCATATAGTATCAAGTATCTAATCTTTCATTTTCATTATTTTTTTACATCCTTATCGACGATGACGTTTGAAACTCATTCGCGATTTCTTAGCAACCTAATTTACACCCGAAAGAGTTCCGTGTTATTTAGTAGAGGGTTATAGATGTTTCATATGATTTTTATTGCCATGGTTGGAAAGATAAAAGTTATAACAAAAAATTATTAATACCACCAAGATTAGATCCGAGAATGATTCATAATCGTTTCCAGATTTTTTATTTCTTTTCACAGTGTTTTTACCTCAAAATATATAGCTTTACAACTGTACAACTTTCTTAACAGTTTTATGACTTAACTTATTTGTGGTTTGGGAAGTGAAATATAATTAATCTTGTGGCAGTAAAATCGATGGTTTTAAATAGAAACAACAACAACAACATTAAAAGATTGGGAAATAAACATCACAGTTTGGTAAAATAAATTAATTAATTTAAAAAAAAATATATAAAATGTAAAACTGAATAGGATACAAAAAAATAAAAGCTTGTCACTGGTATCAAGGTGATATAATCAGTTGGTTTTAATGTCACGAAGGCGAGTTGTTAATTAAATGTTTCTTGCAACAGCTACTGCTAATCGTCTAATGTAAACACGAAGGCGTAAGTGAAACGCCACACCGTATAACGAGAAATTTTGTTTGTTTGTTTGTTCTTTTTTGTGTGTTAATCTTTTTAGTAAAATGTTTACAACTTTTGTTTTCAAAATACGTTTTTTTTTTAAGTTTTAAAAACGTACCAATTTGTACGTTTGTTGATTTTAGTTTTCATATCTCTTATTCTTCAAATTGGTGAAATGTTTTCAAATGCACAGAGAATATTTTTGTAAATACAAAATCTGCTTAAAACTTTTTAAGCAGATTATTATAAACCATAATAAAAGTTTACGTTATTATAATTGTTTGCATTATTGTTGTTGTTGTAGTTTACATTATAAACAATGATGAAATACGTTCTTTCATAAATCAGAATAATTAACGCCATCTTTCATAATGCGAAAGCAACAAGAGGGTGTCATTTTAATGGACATTAAAAACATGATTAAAACGTTTCATCATACGTCTTATCTTTTTTGACTTGACGAATCAAGTATTAAACTTTGTTACAAATGAATGGCCAATTTAAAAATAAAAGAGAGTGACGAATAAGTGTAATCACTAAAACTTTTTTGTTTTCTTGTTTGTGAGAAAATTGTAATAGATGACCATACCGGAAGCTAATCTTTTTATCTTAATGAAATTAAATATCCTGGTACTACCTATTTTTAGTTTCAAGTCCTAAGGTGTTAACTTTGGGTGAAAATTTCAACATCGGTACAAATTGCTATAAATTTTCGTTGTGTTGGGTAAACATCTTCCCACGTGGCTAATTAAGTAGTGAAGAGCTTTTAATCCCGACCATTAAAAGAGCGAGCTCTGCATTATTGCATTTAAGGGGGTTGTGTTTAATAACTTCCTCAGGGTTGTTGGAAAATGACTCGATTGTCCGTTGTGGTAATGTCACACGAAAAAACTTGTGCGTGCCCCTATTTGTGCGAGAAATCGTTTAAGTAATGGAACTTGAGAAAGTTAAAAAAGTTTTAAACGAAGGACACGCCACTATACACATATTTTGTATAAAGTAGAGCATACGTACGTATGGTCTCCATATATAAATATACATGTAAACATATACTATACTGTATATCTAGACTACATTAAGGACTTGTCATGTTTGTGAGTAAATTTTCAAAAACTACTGAACCGATTTAAACAAGACTTGTGTGTATTTTTTACACTTTAAAGAGTTTTATATACAGTGAAATCTCTATATTCGTCGGCTCCTATATTTGTCAAATTCAATAGTCGTCACATTTTTTCGGCAAAATAATGCTCCGATATTCGTTCAAAAAAAATCCAATATTCATCACCAAAAGTCACAATCAAGGTCACAAAAAGTGAGTTTTTAAGAATAGCATTATCATAAAATATTAAAAAGTGAACTAAATATGATGTGAGATTAATTGATCTTAAAATAATGAGTTCTTGTCAGAGCTGGACACAGTTAATCGTTAATCCGTTAAAACATAAGAGCACTTCCTTATTAGATTTAAAAATTAAGGAATTCATATTTTTTTAACATAGTGGTTAACGGATTAACGATTAACTGTAGTAACGATTAATTTACCTAGCTTTGATTATTGTTATAATACGAGCGTATACGATATATTCATATAATATACAATATAGTTTCTCTGCAAGTCATCCATGCTATTCAGTGGAGTTATTTTAGTTCATGGTTGTTATGCATCTTTAAATTTGTATTTAAATTAACCACGCATCAACTAAACTAACTCCACTGCATAGTATTAGTGACTTGCAGCAAAGCTGTTGTATGGGTAGCATACCTTTCACTTCCATTTGTTATATCAATTTTTATTTCGGTTGAATTGTTGAAAATAAATGAAACAAAAGTGGATTCTTACTAAATGGGTTGTTGGCTACAACTTTTTAAATATAACTTGGTAGCTAAGACTCATATAGTTTTCAATGTAACATTTCTGGTTTGTAACAACGCGAAGTCAACGCAAATACCACCATTGCAAGACCCCATATAAAGGTGCTATTATATCCAAAAGTCATTGTAATGGTTTTTATATTTCCACAGAACCATACTTTTGTCTCACTCTGTATATGCCTACATTCGTGCATAGTAATTTTGAAAAATAAGGAGTTTTGTTGTTTTAAATCGTATGTACAGCTGGATATTTTATGGTTTTTGTTGTCGAGAGAGCTATTGATCATTCTGAGCCACATATTTTTAACCTCGATTTTCTCTCAAGAGGCAACTCCTATCTACACCGCATTGTGTAAACTACTGAATATATGTATAAAATATATAATATTTTCACAATTCATTTTTCCGATATAGACAAAATGCGTCTATTCTTTTCACTAGTTTTCTTCTTCTTCTTCTTTCTAAGGAAGAACTGACCTATGATATTTGTAAGTTCGATATAATTTGATTTGTTTTTCACCATTATGCTATAGTTTTTTAAAAATTTGATGAATATTTATACATCGTAACTAGTTTTGAATGTTTCTGTTAAAAATGTTTATATAACTTTATACAGTGTCTTCACTACGTTGTTGTTATTGTCGACGAGCGAGATCGATTTTATCTTTAATTTTCCAAATAATAAGTTTTTATTTATTATCGATAACATTTTCAACATTTAGCTTACCGAAAATTGAAATAAGAAAAAAGTCTAGTAGGTAATGTAATTGTTTGATGATTGTTTTTCTAACATTTATACATTATACAGTATATATTTATATTTATACTATAGTAGGTTGTTGTATAAATTTAAAATTAATCTACCCCCTCATTTTTTTCCGGTGTAACTTCAACCTATTTTTTTTCCTACTGTTTTTAAAAAATGTTTCGTTTTCCTTCACCATCTGTTCACTCGATTGCATTCGATATTCGTAGAAAAAAGCAATTTTAGTTCGCTAATAGCAATCTAATATCGCCATCTCTACTTCAACTGATTTGCGTATGAAGTCACTTTATTTACATAAATCGTTGGCTAAGTTGTACTGAATTTAATTTTCAATTGAGTTAAGTTGCCATTTTGACAAAAAAAAATTGTAAATTCCGTCGCTTTGAAAATTGATCTTTAAGACGAATATGCGAGTCTTTTCATTTTAATGTTAGTTTTTATTTGGTGAGTGCACGATGTACAAATAATGATTATTCAATCGATCGTGTGCCCCAGAAAAGTATTACTCGTTTACTTTTTCCTGGATCATTATTAGCCCAAAGTACTTTATATATACTGTAGTATGCGTAACATACGTGGGGTAGAGTTGACTTTTTTTTTCATATCTTAATTAATTAACCGATAAATCGATTTCTATTTTGTATATATTTACTTTTTGCACGGTAACCAATTGATTTTTTGTTCAAACAGTAACACAGATTATCTGTTAAAAGAATAAGAATATATATTTTGTTTTGTCACTGGTGTATTATTTTTATAATAAATTAAATTACACTTATAGAGGGTGTTCCTAAAAGGGCGAGTCGAATTGTAAGCACATATGCTACGCATCAAAACAAAGGAAGAAGTCTATTTAAACATGGGTCCGAAAATGCATACCGGTACTCATTCGAATACCCACAGATTGAGAAAAATAGGCCTATGAAATGACGATTGTAGGAAACAGTCAAAAGAACAAAAATTAAAAAAAAAGACGTAAAAAAAAAAACATTTTTGATTTTTTACTTCTTTTTTTACTTGTATTTTTGACGTCTTTTTTACTTTGTGCCTTTTCTTATTTTTTGTTTTTGTTCCTTTGACTTAATTCCCACAATCGAAATGACGTGACTTCACCCTGTGTGATTTCAGCAAAGAAGCATTTCTGGACCCATGTTTACATGAAATTTTTTGTTTGTTTTGACGCGTAGCAGTTGAGGTTTAAACTTGACTAAACCTTTTAGGAACACCCCGTATACTAAATATATACGTATACGTACTTTATATAATACAGACATGTATATATAACTTATATACTCGTACATGTAATATCAACTGTGTTCTGCGACAGCATATAATAAAAATAGCAAATAATCAAAACAATATTTTAAGGTTTAGTCACTTGTGCACCACCGCACAGAATAATGTCGCATATAACGAGTACCGTACGAGGAAGATTTCTATCATCGCATAATAGCGAGCTCGCATGAATTGGTGATTTTCTGTACATATACATTCTAATTATCAGTGAAAACATGTTTTTTGAATAATTTTCAAGATGACCTTAAAAGTTTTGTATCCAAGGTAAAACTTGGGTGTTTTGTTTGTGACTTTATGCAGTGCATAGTTAATTTTGACCTTTCGAATCTGGTTAGATTTGTGCACGACGTGCAAACATTTAAACATTAATCATTTAATATAATTTATTCCGTGGGTGTGTATGCATAGGTGGTGAAAGGTTAAAATCTCTTGCTCAACCGTTTTAGATAAAAAAATAAAATAGTTAAACAGTACGTGCACGCCCCAATATCCAGTTTATTGTCAACAACATTATTATCGTCCGGATGAAAGTTTAAAATCGCAACAAACGTTACAACGCTACTGAATATGGAATTAATTAGAAATTGTGAAATTTTAATTTAACATGTAGTCTGTAAAGGAATGAGGTTATTGTATAAAAGAGACACTGTCAGTGCTTTGACAAGATTTTATTTCTGAAAAGGTTTCTCAATTATTCATGTTACCAGGCCGTCGGTTGTCTGCCAAGACTTTGTTGGGCATGTCATTTAATATAGTATTTTTGACGTAGCCTCATGGTGTCGAGTCTTTGTGTTGTGTCGTAATGATATTTTGAGGAAACGTTGTTGTTATTGCTGGAACAAGATTTTTCTCTTCCGAGTACACAATATTTTCTTTACGATTTAGTTTTATTTATTCTTCGTGTGTTTTGAAAAGGGACTAAGAAAAATATGTCCGTTTTATTTGTTTATTTTTTTATACACTCTGAGAAATGACTTTTTGGGTTTTGCATTTATTCCGAATTCAACGAAACATCGATTTTTGTGAACACTTCGTTTATTTATTTGTTTGTTTGTTTCGTTGTTTTGAAGAATAAGTTAAGTTGTGTTTCATGTACCGTATATTTTAATTTTGTAACAAAATTTGTAAGAATAATTTATCACCTGTGAAAAATCTATAACGAATTTTCATTCAGTTTACTAATCGTGTAAAGCTTTTGTTTACACATCATAACGTTACTCCTCCCTCCTAGAGGCTTTGTCAGATAAAAAATAAAGTGTGTGAGAGGCATTGTGGTTATTAGAGGCTGTGTTTCACTTTTTATACTTTGTATATTAGCTTCACTTGTGAGTGATTGAGTTGTGAATTTAACGTATAATACCATCTACAGTCGTTTATGAGAATATATTGTATAGTAGTCCAATGTACTAAAAACCGCATTAAAAAAAGAATTGCATAAGTCTATAACTTATGACCGGATAAGCCTTAACATAAAAGACCGCAGAAGTCCAATGTAAA
This sequence comes from Cryptops parisi, assembly GCA_034695005.1. Classification (NCBI taxonomy): domain Eukaryota; kingdom Metazoa; phylum Arthropoda; class Chilopoda; order Scolopendromorpha; family Cryptopidae; genus Cryptops; species Cryptops parisi. The sequence goes on from JAQIWH010007197.1 coordinate 7,285, forward strand.
AAAGAAAATCGCATATATTTATTAAATAAATAAATAAATAAATCGAAAATTGCAGAAATCAAAAATGGAATAACTCAAAACTCGCATAACTCGATTTACTCAAGCATTGCGTAAATTTAAATTTGGGTATATCAAAATTCACGTAATCTGAGTTTTGCATAGACCTATATATCAAAATTCGTGTAAATCTAAGCGTGCAGAAATCAAAAACGCAATCAACTTACATGCATAAATTGAATAATGAATTACTCAAATATTGCATAAATTTAAATTCGCAAAAATCAAAAATGGAATTTTATTTGTTTTGCTTTATGCGGTTTATATAACAGTACGATATATAAAAAAGTATGTTAAATTTTCATTTTGTAATTTACTTGTTTACAAATCACTTTTCGATACTCTTCTTTTTTCCTATCTTTCTTTTCTAACTGATGAAACCTCTAGCAGGGAAACGAAACGTCGTCAAATTAAAAGTCTATCTGGTCAGTGAAAGAAAACTTTTAAAAAGTTTTTTACTGGTGATAAATTTTGTTTACCTAGGAAGAGAAATAAGCTTTTAAGAATAAATTTATATTTTTAATTTTTATTTTTGAACTTTAGTTTCGACTTTACATAAGTTATGAAACTTGTTTTCATGGTAGTTTTTCTTGTTGTTGTTTACAAATATGGTTGGTGAATTTGTAAAATATCGTTGAGTAAGTGGTTTCACGATACTTATTATTCCTTACCTCGATTGAACTTCACCCTTAATCTTTTTGATGGTTAAAAAAATGATTTTGTAAGATTATCGTAAAAAAAATTATATTTTTTTTTAAGATATCATTTCTTTTTTCACTCTTCTATTAAATTTTTTACTTACAGTCTAATTAAATTTTTTTATTTTTGGAGAGCGAGTTTTTATGACCATTTTTTATTATGTGAGTTATTACATAGGAATTTTTAATTTAAGAGGCTCTTTGCCTTCAATTTCATGCTTTCAAAAAATCCTGACAAGCCAAAAAATTTTTTTCATGAAATTTACGACATTTTGACATTGAGTTGAATGACAATATGTTACAACAAACGCTAGAATATATTGTAAAAGAAAAATGTAACATAAGCTTTTAAATATATTTTAAGAACTACTTTATATAATCTTAATAAAATCCCTGTAAAAAATGTTAGAAGACAATAAATAATGAATTGCGTCATTTCCTGTAAGTCATGTTATGAGTGACAAGTGTTCAAAAATGAGAAGTGACAAAAGTGATGTGACATTTTAACGAGTTCAATGATCCACAATTGGTGCTGAACCAAAGAAAAACAGAATGACACCAACCTGACGTTATTATCAATGATATGTAGAAATAAATGACACGATTGATGTAATAATGGTGACTGTAACAGCCGTGATTTTCAATAAGTTATGGTAGACAAATTTCTATACAGTACACAAGTGGTCTTCATTTTATACGATTTATTTCATTTCGCGTAATTCAATTAGTATTTCACAGAATAACGTGTTGTTGTGTTTGACAATAATTGTCGAATACAAATACATTAAAAATTCTTTTTAATAATAAGTTTAATATGATATATAGTTTTGCTTTATGCGAATTTAGAATAATGCGATCTTTGAGTAACGTAATATTCGATTTATTGGAGTTTTATAAAGATCAGTTTTCGAGTTCTGCAAGTTTCGATTGATGCGGATTTTCATTTATGTGAACTTCGATTTATGCGAATGTAAATTAATGTGATTGTTGAGTAACGTGATATTCGATTTATGGCAGTTTTGAGAAATTCCCTTTTCCAGTTCTCCAATTTTCGATTCGATTTATGAAATTTTTGTTACATTGCACTCAAGCGGTTTTGATTTGTGCGGTTATCACTTTATGCAATTTTGGTACATTGATCTATACTATACAGTTTATTATCATAAACACCTGTAGATGGCAATACACGTTCAATTCTCAGCTCTCTCACAAGTTAAGATAATATAAAGCGTCCCCTATAATAAAGGAAATTCTCGTATTCGTAATATTCGATTTCACCAACATGCGATAAAAAGAAATTATATTCTCGTTATGCAAGACAAATATCCGCTATTATGCGATTTTGTGCCGTGTTGTACAAGTGACTGAAAGCAGAAAGTTTGTCACTTGATGGAATTTCGATGCATATACGATTTTAGATTTATGGAAAGTTTAGACGAAACGTAACCACCGCATAAATCGAGGACTTTTTCAATACTAAAAAATATATTTAAAAAAAAACATACACTGACATACTGAAATTCTTTAAAAGAAACTGTTAGAAAATATCATTACTCAGCAGTCGGCAAGTTCCACAACTGTGGACCAAAAGAACTTTCAAAACCGCTTACTAAGATATTACATATTTAATCTTTTTCTTGCAAGAAGACGACATTTCTCTTAGTTTTTTTCTCGGTCGGATTCTACGAAAAAAACCTTATCACCTTGATCACGTGACAACTATGAAATAGGAAATAGAGGTTCAATTTCTATTTTACCCAATTTGAGACCAACTTGTTTTCTCGTTAGGAAATCACTTTACGTTGAAATGGGAACCGGTAGTGTATCTTGTTTTGTTTGTTTGTGTCGAGGCTTATTTTTCCCTTTTTTTCGAGAGGTTTTATTTCATCAGTGAGTTCTTAGAATTCTTAGTAAGAAACCGTTACAAGAAGAAAGTGGCTTAAGAAACTTCTCTTTCAACATTTTCCACACTTTTTTGAAAAGAAACGAAGAATGAGAGGGGGCGGTATCATGTTTGTTGTTTTCTTTTCTACTATTATATAGTTTAATTCTAAAAAAAAAAAAAGTGTGAGAAAAAAAATAGACAACCCCCTTCTCTATCCGTATTGGAGGATAAATTGAAGTAGCCTCGACCACAAAGAGTCAAAAGGAAATTGTTTATCTCTTAAGCTTGAAGCCAAGTTTTGCCGTTGCTCTTAGCAACTCTCAATCCGCCAAGATTTATCGTTTGATACGATTTTTCTTCGTGGTATTCACTTTTTTTTTTATATATATGTAACTATAGTTAGATACGTTATGTGTGAAAAGGAATAAAAATGTTTTTGAAAAAAAGATACCAAACATTTTTTTTAGTACATATCCCCCTTGGATGACTTGACAGAAATAGCTATTGTTAGTGATTGTAATACAAGTGTTAACCTACCTAGTGTAGGTAAGAGATAACCTACTTTTCTTTATCTTTTATATAAATGTATATATAGAGTGTATATATATAAAGATATATGTATGTAATTTGAGAAAGATAGGTGTAGAAGAGCGGAAAGTCAGTTGATGGATGGTTTGGTTTTTGCGCAGTCGACTGAATAATAAGAATTGACGAATGGTTTTGTTCGTTGAAACGTTTTTTGTTTTAGGTTTTATATAGGTTTGTTGTGTGACACGAATGTTGGTTGTTTTTATTTACTTTTTATTTACTTAACTTTTTTGATGTCCGTTTTTTTTGTGTATGTTTTGTGTGAATGGTTAGTCCTTGAAAAAGATAGGATAGCGTGGGATGGTTTGTTTGAGAGTTGGTTTCCTTCATGGCTTCGATGTTACACAGCAAAGCTTCCTGTCTTTTAAAGATAAACCTCAGTATTTTTTGTTTGGTTTCTTTTATATTTGGATTATTAGAACTTTATTTGACCATTTAGAATTGAAGAGTTTATTTCCAAAACGTTTCAAGTCCATAAAATACAATTTTTCAGGACACGGTTTTTATTTTATTCATTTGACCATAGACTTCAAATTTAAACGATGGTTTTTGAGAGTGCTTTTCAGTAGGAAATAATAGGTTTTGAAAATAACATATTTGGAATCAGCGATGCACAGATAGCTTTCAGAACTTCTTAACTAAAAAATGACCAAGAATGAAGATAAGACATTTTGGAAATAAGCTCTTCAATTATTAGAACTACCTACATGCTACAAAGAACTTAATTTTTGTCAATATTGGAATTGGAACCCGTTTAAGATGAATTTTTGAAGAGCCACATATTGATCTTTTTTGGAAAGGAAAATATCTTAAACGAGCAGATGTCATAATAATTATGGCATAATTGAATTGATTGTGAACCTCATTTTAAAATATGTTTTGACGATTCATAAAAATGTTGTTTTTATTTCATTTTAAGTGGAAAACTTTCGGATTGAAATTTTTTAAATTTTTTTTTATGTTATATAAAGTAATAACAAGATTAGATAAAAAACTTTATTTTTTAAGCACAACTTTTTATTGAACCCGTGGATTTGATTATTTAACATCCACTTCTTAACCAGTGGTTTATGTTGTACAACTGTACCTTTTTTTAGCACAGTATGCAAAGAGAAGACGACTATAGGTTTCACTATCGCTTGATGTTGCTTATTTGGTGCACGAAAGCAGAGGATTGTTTAAAGACAATACGAGTATAGGTTTCAGTATAGCTTGATGCTGCTTACTTGGTGCACGGCACAGTGTGCAGTTTTCATGAAGCACGTTTAATA
>JAQIWH010007198.1:0-11782 GCA_034695005.1 Cryptops parisi
ATGTTAGTTTTCTATTGTGACTTAACAATATTTTGGTTCAAGGACCGTGAAATAAAAATAATAATAATAATAATAATTGGTATGGTACACTAAAAAGTTAAAGGGATACCGTTCAGTTGTACAAAATGGATACAAAGTTTGAGACAAAATTGTATTTGGGGAAGTGAGAAACGCCAATTTGATTTAATTTATTTTTTTAGTGTTTTAAGAAACTGAAAACCCTTGACCATTTTGTTGAAAAAATTCTGATTATTAAGTTAAATATAATTTACTATAAAATAAAATTTGTAACAACATTCACTTGCTGAAACTCAACTATTTTGTTTCTTGCCCATACCATAAAAACCTATGCCTAATGATGGGTTATATATTTAAGTTTAAATTTGCACACTGCTGCAATATTTTATACCGACAGACATCGTGTGGAATTGTCAGAGGGAAAGTATAGAAAGCTAAGGAAAGAGAAAAATGAGAGCGAAATAAAAGCAGTGTATGGTTTAACGCGTGCAAAGTAGAAAGATAGTTGAGAAAGCAGTAGCAGCAAAGATGAAATAATAACTCACCGTTGAGTGAAAGACGGTGGAAAAAGAAAGAAACAGAAAAAAATAAAAGATTACCACGATGGAAATGGATGAGAAAGACATTTATGCAAATGAAGTGAATGTTAGACGAATCTCCCCTCCGAGGGCTTGAAAACTTAAGGCAGTGGTAATGGAAAGGGTTAAGACGACGCACTAAATTACGCTTGCTGCTTGCACAAAAGGGTTCCCTGGGTAAAGTCTCGCGCGTTTATGAAATGCTCAACAGCACTAGTAACGCTAATGTTTATTGGTGGAAAACCCCCTTTACACCCAAACGCGTGTCGCTCTATCGAGGACATTCCTAAATGACTCACGAATTTAATGAAACTCTGACAGTGAGCCCCCAGTAGCAAACGATGAGGGGAGGTTTGAGTAAAAATGGGGAGGGGGGAAAGGTGGGGGTGGGGGCTACACTCGTTAGTGAAATAATAGAGGTTGGCTTGAACCCCCCGATAGTGGGACGGAAACCTTAAATGAAAAGGGGAAAATCACGCGCCTCGTTTTCTCTTTCAATAGAGTTGGGGTGTAAGGAAAAGGAGAAATGTTAATGGTGGAAAAGCACCGTGAAAAGGGTTGGTACTGCTGCTGCCGTTGTTATTATTGTAATAGTGGGGCCTGAAATAAGCAGCGGCAGCAGCGAGCTAAACAAAACAAATGGAATGGAGAGCAGTGTTTCGAAATGTTACGAGTCGATGGACTGGCAAAGCTTTTCAGGGTTGAAGCGAAGAATACAGCGTGTAAATTAAGGAACTCTTCGTGAGTCTTTAAAACAGGAGAAAAGAGAGGTTCTTGAAGGTGATGAAACACGATGAAACATATAGGAGAAAAAAATTAAGCACGTACACATTTTTTATTATAATTGAATATGATTAACCCAGATTCAGTTGAATTCGCATACGAAAGCAGCAATATTAAACCTACGTAGGTATATTCAACTACGTCTAATGGTGAAGGCTGTTTCAAATCACAAACACGTTCTTGAAGGTAATGAACTACGATAACAAATTTAGAAAAAATAATATTATAATTAACTGTTATTAATCCGGATTCAGTTAAAATCACACAAGACAAGTAATTAAAAACATTGCGTTTGTGGTAATTTAAAAGCACTTCGGAATTACTGAAACAAACACGTTGAAATATATTTTTTGATAAAATATATTGAGTGTTTATCTCTGTGAATCGGTTTTATACTCTCAACAATGATTGGCTGCTTACGTAATGAAATAATGTATTAATCTTTGTGTACAACAAAGTGTGGTGGCATGAAATAACTTAAAATGTATGTATATTGTCAGCAAATACTTTTCGAAGACAAGCGGACTCTTTGTGCGACAAAATCTCAGAATTGACTGGACATTGATACGTCTAAATTTGATAAAACAAAATGTTCCACGACCCCAGCCTTTGCTCAAAATTTCAGCTCTGTAGGTCATCGTAAACCTATCAAAAATAGTTACAAAATTTTGGAAGTTAAACAAAAAGGTTAAAAATATCAATATAGAGCTGAATTATACTTGGTGCAACTGATTGTGTTGTTTGTTTTAATACAGCTTGATGTTTTTTTTTAAAGTGATAGTACAAGATAACAATTTGAAAAATTATGCTTTTAAAAACTATAACACACATTTAGTCAAAACATGAAGTACGGTAGCACTATCATGAAGTGGTATGGTTATGGTTGAAACCATTTAACAAAAACAGCTATATAATAAACTTTTGGTATAGTTACAATTTTAAACTGTTTGTTTTAGCCCAGAAAGTGATTTTTCAATAAAACATTAAAAAAATAATATATTATAAAATTTCAAAAAAATAATCAAATCAGTTTTAGTGTAAAAGCAACACATAAATACTGTTCAAATGTACAATCTGCTTCAGTCCAACTTTAAAACAAACAATTTTTAATGCTTATGTAGAATCACCACATGGTGTACTAATATTGATGTTGATAGTTAGACAAACTTTTAAAACATTCATGGCAGACTAAAGTTTTTTGCACGTGAGCATTTTTTCATTACCTGTATACCGAAAACGCAGAAGCAATTTTTCACCATGTGGAGTGTCGCAGGTTTAAGTTGTCTTACAGTATGATGCTTATTTTTTTCGACACCTTTAAAATGCGGTATTAATCAATGCCAATAATACTGACAAATAAATATAGATTATAAATTTGGCAAAATTAGGTTGATGTGTACCGAAGAGTGGCGTAATACACCTGTGGATTTGGATCAATTTCTGTGAAACTTTTCATAAAGCATGTTGACAGCTTCGTATTTTGAAAAGTGTCTAGACATTTTTCAAAACATGAACCTCAAATTGAAGTTGGTGTGTAAATGTTTCTCATCAAATGTCTGGCTAATGCAGAAATGAGAGTGTAATGCTGACCAATGGCTGCGCGTAAAATTGAAAGTGGATTATGTCGGGTGTTGATGGTATGTTTCGAAACTAGACACACACACATCCAACGCTATCTTGACGACCATTAATTAAGCACGGGTGCGAACTCTTTCCCAATCGTAAAAGTTGTTCACATAAATATGTAATAAGCTGAAATGGAGACTACATTTTAACCCAACTGCTTTAATACCTTTGAAACTGTAAAGACTGATTACTTTTCAGATAAATTTTGGAAAATTTGGAACATATTCACCAACATTTATAATTATATTTTTAATAAATTGAAAATATATAAATATATACAATTATACGAGGTGAGGCAAAAATCTGGTCACAATTAAATATTACGAGAACCATTGGTGGTATGAAAATTCTGATTAAATTATAGTAATGTATATCAGCCATGAGCTACCTGACAATGGAGAAGCAGAAAATGATGGAAATGTTGTGGAAAAACCTATTAAACTGGTGTATATGTGTTATGCGTCAGTCTAATACGTTCTCATAACATTTTCACCGCTTTTTTACCAATACATGTTTAGGTAGGATATGTTTGTTGTAGCTGCCCCTGTTTGTTAACCTGCCATTTTGTACTTATTTTGTCCGTAACTTCCGTTTTTACAAGTAAATTTGTTTCGTGCGTTGACATTATTTTGTGAATACCTTTATCTTTACAAAAATCACATATGGGGTGTGGGATGAATATTAAAAAGTTAATAATCGAATCTTAAAAATGACATTCAAGGTCACTACCGTTAATGTCGATAACCCATGTCGTTATGTAGATAGCCCATTGTCGATATACTTTACACTTTCGATCGGAATTTCTATATCACCAATGGTTTTCACGATATTTAGCTGTGACCAGGCTGTTGCTTCACCTTACTGTGCAGAATCCAGTCATTCTATAAATTCCTAGGTATCATATAGCATTATAACCTGCTATAGTGCATTGTTTTTGGCAAAGCATAAACAAAAATACAACTGTTTAGGTTAGTTTACAACATTTCTTTAAAAAACATTTATTCAAATTGAGATTTAAATTTAAACTCAATTTAAATTTTTTGCTTGACAATTTTAATGTTAATTTCATACATTGTCTAAACCTTGATTAGCATTCTATAAAAGCCTAGGTATTGTATAAAGTGACTGGGATTTATACATTGCCAGTAACACAGAGTACACACATTGAACAAATATATTACTCGATTTGTATATTTTGAACATTATTTTATACTATAGTAAAATTTAAATGGTAAAAATTTTATGTTCAAAACATTAAAGTTGAATATTCTTCTTTTACAGAATACAGTCTCTGAAACTGGAATGTCAAACAAAGTCAACGTTAAATAAAGATGTTTTTTTACAACAGTTGGTTTGTTGCATGACCAATGGACAATGTACAGTGGATGAAACAGCTAAGTGTATTTAATAACAACGTGATCTCGACAACCTCTATGCTGACAACTGTGCTAATTTGACCTTGGAAAATTAACTAAACATACTGTTTGCTTAGGATTGCGACTTGAATGTTTGTGCAATGCAGCAAATGGAAAAGAAGTCACTAAGAAACCAGAAGATAAGGTAAGAATAAAATATTGTAAATGTGACGTATGCTTGACATTTTTACTTGTATTTTGCTTCTGATTAAATTACGTAGGGTTAGCATTCTTTTTATGTACGGTAGATTAACTGATTGTTAGGTAAAGTTTCTTTTGTGTGTATGTGCAATTAGTGTACGTGTGATGTGTGTATTTGATTTTTAAGTATCGTCACTGTGTCAACTCGACACGTGGGATAATCGATCGAATTCTATGTACCAAAAAATAAAGTGTTTTATTTTAAACAAAGTGATATTTTAAACGAGACTTACAAACTGCTCATCCGTAGCAGTGTGAAAAATGAAATATAAAGTTCGAATATTATAACTTCAAAAAACTGACTTGAATATCAGTTTTACTACATCAGTTTTATTGACGAGAAGTCGTCATATGTTCAATCAGTTAACGGAGCTTCAATGTTTTTTTTCAAACTACCGGTATCTTCATAGTGTTGATTAAAACTGTTTTCGATTGAATTATATTCAATACACATTTTTCTTGTTTTTATTAGATAACCGCTTGTTTATTACTTTATATGAAGGATAAATGTTAGTAAATGATAAATATTCTCAGATAACTCGCCGTTTTAAACATTGTTCTTAAACCTTTATTTCATTGTCAATTAAAAATATGGCTAATAGGCTAAAAAATAAGGTAAAGTACAAATGTAGCTCAAATAAAAATAAAATAAACTGTAGGGTATAAAAAATTTGACATTAAAAAACCTTAAATGGATATCGCTGTATAACTTAGTGAAATATAATATTACTTTTTTTAAACTCTTTTTAAAAATACAGTATTTAAATTATGTTTACAAAACATAATGTAAATACTGTACTTTTAAAGAGAGCAATTTAATTAAATTATTTTTATATTTAACTATTTACTTTAAACACCATTATACTTTTATTGAGCTTGAATACATTTACCTTTCCATTACGGAACCTTGAAAAGAAAAAATATTTTTCTTTACATGAAACAAAATACGTATTTCAAACATTGTTTTTGAACGAAATTTGACTCAAAGCAACCAAAAGAAAAAGGAGAATTTTAAATATTTATTTAATACCCACATTTCCATTAAAATAGTTTTGTAAACTGGTTTAAATTCGGAAGTGGTTGTTCTGCGAAAGTAAAAGGAAATCCATTTTGGTGCAAAACGGTGATAAAATTGCCAGCTTTTTCTATTTGAAACTGAAGGATTTAGCGTCATCATCTGCAAAGTGCGTTGCCACGCTCGAGGTGGTTTGATCCTCTTTAAAACACAATGCATGACCATCTTGGAAAAGCCCCCTAAAGGTTGCGGTTGAAACCTCACGTGAATAATTGACTGTTTCCAAAGAGAATCGAGTGCATGTAACCTTTCTTTTGTAAATGCACACATATCATTAAGCCATCTTTCTCTGCCGCAAATGACCGAGCGCTGTTAGTTTGTGCGTGTGCAGTCTTGCTCGGAATTCCCACAGGTTCCTCCTACCCGCTTTTCACTTGTAAATGGAGAACTAGCAACCTGGAGATAACACGGAATGCTTTTTATCAGTTCAAACTGCCGCAGTGACATTACTACCACTACTACTATTACTACTACTACTAGTGTTACTCGACCGCGTTCGAAATTGTACGAACTGTATGGAGAAAAAGAGCTCCGAAGCGAATTGAATGGAAAACACGATATACATGAAAATCGCTTCTCGATTGATAGCCTAATTAATGGATTTGTGTGATAGGCTACTCTAAGTCGAACTACGTCAAAACTCGACAAGTTTGGAATTTAAAGCTGAATTGGTTGAAACGTCGGTGTACGATCCCTTTCAGCTTTCACGTAGCTTCAATACAACAAATTTTGTCTTTTAAGTTCAGACTGTATGGCATGTTAGGTTTCAACTGAATAAATAACAGATGTTATTGCAATTCTTCCACGAGGGTTAAGTTAAAGTAGAAAGTTTTTGAAACTCAAATTTTGAAAATTTTGAGATTATAAGAGAAATAAAAAAATAGAATATTTTCATGGTGGGTACAACAAAATCTATAAAACTAGTGAATAGGTTAAATCGTAATAAAAAGTTATCAATCGTTAATGCAATGTGGGACTGAAACAGCTTTCATTTCAGACACAGAAAGCTTTCACTAAATATGCTGTACCTTTGAAACGTTTAGCAAACTTGTTTTATATAAAACTGTTGTGAAATATAATTATAAAATACACGGTGTTCTAAAAGATTGTTTTCCTGTGTTTTTTTCTAAATACTCGAAATGATGGCTTTATAGAAAGCTAATATAAATGCAACCTTTAAGATATAATAACATTTTGAAGAGATTCTATCTAGTATCCAAGTTTTAGTTTTGTGACCTTGAAATGTTTTAAGGTCGACCATTAATTTTAGACCATGAGTTGTAGGTACTAAGTCATATTAAGGCAATTAAACATAATTGTAAGCAATAGTCTATTTCGTGGAACTTTACTGTCGTTTCATTTCTTTCCAACAATTCAACTAAAAAAAAAAGTATCTACCAATAGTGATCACAACGCACCATGCTGCAGCAGCAGATTCACTGCTTAGAAAGAGAGATATGCAGTGAAGCTGTACATTATTTTTGGTTGCATTGTTGAAAATAATGAAACGACACTGGATTATAACTAATAGACAGAATATTAATAGACAGCTTACAACTATCTAAATATAACTTGATATAAATATGACTCATGGTTTACAATTTGAAAATGGTCGACCTTGAAAATGCATTTGAAAGTCAATGAAAATAACATCATTGGAAAGATTCCAATGCTATTCCTCTGGATAGCATTACTGAAATACTTCATCATTCACTGGTGTTTAAAACTTCACAGCATGCACATTGCACTTGAGGCTGTCTGACACGCAATTTTTAGTTAGATCATTCATTCAATAATTTGTTGACATCTGTGACGTCAGTTTCTTGAGAAGTAGTTTTCATTGGTTGGGTAAAAAGCTGACGTCACAATTGTCCAAAAATTGCGTGAATTATCTCACTACACATTGCGTGTGTCAGACGGTTTTCAATTTTAAATAGCTTTTCTGCAATACTGATTGCAGAAAAAATTTTCTGATTGTAGCTTCGCTGCAATACTTTGTGATTTGAGCTGGGCTTTGCTGCAAGCATAGTTAAAGCTCCGCCTTCAGCGCAGTAAAAGCTACACTACAAAACCCGCTTTTTATTATTATGCAGTATTATTAATTTGTTTGAAAAAATTATTTAAATATGGAAATTTTACTTTAATTATTTTAATCGATTTGTTATTATAACGATCTTTACATTCACTATAAAAAAAAAAACATAACATCATGTATAAATAATTAAATTTTGCTTACAGTTGAACATTTTGATATAAATTTTTACTCGGATGATTATGGATTTTAGAATAATTAAATTAAATTTTTTTATTATTATTTTTAGAATTAAATTTACTGTCTGCCAAAATGAGCACAAAAAAAATTTAGTCACTTGTCCGACTAAAAAATGGTTACACAATTTAACATTCAGTATAGCGAAACGTTTGTGTTTTTGTTACCATTTAAATTTTATTTTCCATTTTTTTTCTTTATTTTATCTTTTTAAAACCATTTCTTAACTTGTTTCAGTCAGTTTTAAATTGTTCGAATTGAAATTCTTAGCAAAGAATCCCATTATTTTCTTTTCAACTTGTCACGAGTTAGGGTTTTAATTTATTGATGTTTGCGACTTATTTAATTGGGTTGGAATCGTTTCGACCTTTTTTTTCTTTCTTTATTTTATTTTTTTTTTTTGCATTTAAATATTTTTTTGTGGTTTTCATTCTAGCTAATAAAGTTACAAAGTTTACTTTTTGGAAATTCAAACTGCAGTTGGTAGGGTTGAGAAGAAACATCGATTTTTCTTCCTCGGCCGTAATTGTTAATCAATAGGTGTGGCTGGGGAAATGTATCTTGCAGCACTGCTTGAAATGGGAAAAGCTTTGGCTCTGTGTGTTCTCGAACAAATAGAACAGATCAAAGGCATTAACTTCTTTGCTTTCCATTCGAATCTAATCTTGGATGCAGAATGAATTATTTCCAACAAGTGAAAAAAAATGTAGTGTTTAAAAGAATCTGCGCTAGAGCTTAAGTTCTTCAAGAAATCGATACGATAGTTAAGCCTTTTCTTAGAAGATATTTTTTTCTCCTTTTGCATCATTTTTTTGTTAGTGTGTGAATAGTGTGTGTGGTATTACATTCTTACTTTTCTTATCTCAGATGTCCTAAGAGGAAAACAAATTGTTTTTCGCTACTTTTCCGACGTCTGTGATGGACTTAGCGTTGTTTTCTTAGGATTTTAGGTTTTGTATACTGAATACTTGGAAATTATATTGTGTTTTCTATTGAAAAATAAAATGAGAATTTTGTTTGATGTTTAAAATTTAAATAGCATGTAAAAATATATAACAATAAACATATATATTCTCCGTTTAACTCGTCAGATTTTCAGAAAGAATCCGTCAGATTTTCTCTGATCGATTTTACACGATTTTGTATTATGTATTTCTGCTAAGTGAGTTTTTGCAAGTAATTTTAAAATATCTAAATTTATTTTTTTATAGGTCACATTCAAGTAATAATAAATCTTTAAAACACAAAATGTTAAAAGTCATAATAGTAAAGAGCAAAAAAATGTTTGTTTTATTTGGTTACATCTTTTCAAAGTGTCGATAATTTTTTTATATCCAGTAGATACTATCTTTATGCCACCCTGTAGATTCAAAACTTATTACAAAACTAAATTTTGTATTAAATAACAATAGTTATAAAATTATTGTTATTTTAATATTGACCTTAAAAATTTGAGCTGAATGTTATACATGTGGTTAATTTTCTAAAAACCTTTTACAGTTGGAGTTAGTTTTTTACATTGTAATTTTAATTTTTTTATATTTTATTTTTTTACATTTTTAATTTCAATATTATTTTCACATTTGGTTATTTTTTTTTATTAATCTTTTATATTTGTTGAATGTTATAGCTTGTTATGCAGTAACTGTTTGTTGTCATAATATAACTTATAGCTTTCCTGTGTGAATTTAAAGACAAGATAATTGTGTCAATCTTCTGTAGAACCCAGCGCCAAATTAAATAATTATTGCACATTTGCGCTTGCTACTGAGTATATATTTGAAATTTGGTTAAAATCCCACTCACAGAACATCGAGATAATTGTCTGACAAAAGTATTCAATCGGTCGGCTTGTAATCTTAGCAACACTTTGTTCATCTCAAAGAAAAATAACAATTATGAATAAACTTTTTTTTGGATAACTTTAAACAAAACAAAGCATGGTAAAATAAATAAATTGAAATTATTAAAATAATAATTAATAAATAAAAAAGCGTTAAATGCAACGGAATAGTGAGAAAGCAAGTTTTGATGTTTTATTTGTTTACAACTTTTTAATGTGTCGCTGGAGAATTTTAAACGTATTAGTGAAAAAAATAAAATAAAATTTGAACTGTTTTGACTCGTAATGAGCAGTGGAGGTGAATGTCCATTGCAACCCCAGGAAAATAAATCTCTGGTGGAAAGAAGTGTTTTCGATTCCTTTTCGGCGCGTTGATTTACAGCCATTTTCATTCGTTGCTTCTCTTGTGTTTCCGTAACTAATTTCCAGCTGTTCGGTGCAAGAGGCAGATAAGAATGGAAAATTTATTGGTGAGAGAATCTCTGCAGTCGCCTATAAATGCTCCCAAATACACTCGGACAGAATTTCTTAAGGGGGTGGAGTGTGGAGAAAGGGGTTGGGTGTTGGGGGAAAACTCCTTTGTAAATGAAATTTACTCGGCTGCGATTTGTCACGTGATGCTGGTTTTTCTTTTTGGGGGTATGAGAGAAGTTGAGCAGAGATATAGAGAGCGGAAGCGGAAACCCTTTGCACCACTGAGCATAATTTTGATTAATATTTCTCCTAATTGTTTGGCAGACAACAAAAAAATTGGAGAAGATAAAAAATTAGCTTTTGGTCCTCCTCCATGCTTCTTTTTTTTTTTGTTCAAGAATATATAGGGTGTCTTAAAAGCACAAATGTTTGTTAAAATTTTTACTGAAATATTTATTTTTAATTTATTCAATTGACAGTTGAACGCGAATAATGTACGGGTCAAAAATCGCTTGCCACAGAAATTAGAAATCGTAAAACAAATGAATTGGTGATATATTGATAAGGTCAAACAATTGAATCTGTAAAAAAAGTGTATTTCACTTAATTTTTATTGTTATTTTGTTTCAATAAATAAAATTTTCACACTTCGACAACTACAAGTGAGGATATAGTAAGTGTGATTAGGTGAACATATCAAATCGCTTTTAAAATTACACTACACGCGCATCAAAATATCTCAAATACTGTGCATTAAAACATCAATATACTAAGACTTAAATATATAATAAAAATATATCAATTTTCAACAAAAAATTTTTATTTGATTGTTATTTTTATATAACATTTTTATAGTGCGTGACTTTTGGTAGCCAAAGTTTACAAAATATTAGCATTTTTAATTTTTTTACAATTGATTTTGTAAATATTTTTTATATTTTTAAACATTTTATTTTGTAATTTTGTTTGATTTGTGGTTTTATTATTACTATACTCTTTATATCAGCTTTACTCGAGAGTGAGTTGTGAGTTTTTGAGTTGGCGAACTGGGAATTAAACGTATACTGCCATCTACAGTCGTTTATGTGAATATACTGTATAATCCAATGTACATAAAACGCATAAAATAAAAACCGCATAAGTCCTTAAGTACTTATACAGTTAAGAAAAAACCGCATAAATCCAATTGTAAAAAAAAATCGCATATATAAATAAGCGTGCAGAAATAAAAAATGGAATTATCAAAAATATGCATAAATTGAATATCAAATTACCGAAACATTGAAATAAATATTAATTTGCATAAATCGAAGCATGCAAAAATCAAAATGGATTCTTTGCATACAGGAATATAAATGTACATTTGTATGTATGTATATACAGTATATCTATAAATGACGGTATATAAAAAGTATGCTTAAAAGAATTTTTATGTACTTGTTTACCGTATAATATTAATTAAATATATTTAAACAACACATACTCTATACTCCATTTCACATTAGCTGACACGGAATTAGCTTGAGGCAGTCAAGGGGCGAGCTAGGTGATCACTGTGTG
>JAQIWH010007199.1:0-11781 GCA_034695005.1 Cryptops parisi
TTTTATGCGTTTTTGGTACATTAAACTATACAACTATACAATATATTTTCATGGCAGTATACGTTAAATTTTAAGCTCACTCACAAACTCACTCACAAGTGAAGCTAATATAAAGAGTATAAAAACCATCAATTTTTCGCAA
This sequence comes from Cryptops parisi, assembly GCA_034695005.1. Classification (NCBI taxonomy): domain Eukaryota; kingdom Metazoa; phylum Arthropoda; class Chilopoda; order Scolopendromorpha; family Cryptopidae; genus Cryptops; species Cryptops parisi. Next base: position 143 of record JAQIWH010007199.1, read on the forward strand.
TCCTCTTATGCCTAATTACTGCATTCATGCAAATTTTATAGTCTACTATTTCAACACTACACTTCACATATGTACCACACATTATTATCAAACGCATTTTCACACATTGAACACATGTTTTTAAAAAAGAACTCATAAATGAAACATTTTATGGCCAGTTGTACTAATAAGTTAACTTTAATCTTTTTAACATCACCATATTACAAAGCAGAAATGTCAAAAAAAAATCACCTTTATATCCTCCTATATATATGTAAACTCATAACAAAAATTATGTTTTCAGTGTCAACTTTACTGGCCGTGACATTACAACTACTGAATTTTAGAGTACGGTACTAATCAAATTTCTGTACCAAGCAGTAAGTACATATTAACAACTTGTTAACTATTCAAACTTATAATTTGTCATCCTACTAGAAATACCGTTTTCCGTTTGGAAAAACTAAACTACAAGTACACTGTTTGTTCTAAGATATACAAGTACAGTATAAATTTTCCGCAATATAGCCCAACCATGAGGTTTATCTTAAGATATACCTTATGCATGGTTCTATTGATGACTTTTGTTGTCAATGTCATCGATGCATTTAAACGAATCAAAGTTGCTGAAAAGCGAGCAATTTGCAAGAGAGTGAAGAAAATTTGCAAGCAGTTCATCGGCTTCGAAAAGGTGACGTGTTTGAGGAATAATCAGTTACCTTACGGATGTTGTAAGTTAATAATAATAATAATGATATTTAATATTTAATATAACTTTATACTAAAAAAAGCTAAAACAACAACAAAATACTTATAAGTTTATATATACTGTCTAAAGAAATAACATCGTAATGTTTTGTTTAGGGCTTCCGGCAGAGAGTTGCAAATGTAACGATAACGTGTTGCTTCACCATCTCATGAGTGATGAAAAATGGGACAAATTATTTCCGAGTGAACACAATAAATTTAAAACCCTGCCTCGAAATAGAGAATAAAATTACATTTGTAATATCCAAAATAAAACAAAACAAATGTATGAAATAATAAAATGACGACCGCGATTGCAAAAGCAGATACATATCTAATAGTTTAAAAAACAGTATGTATATTAAACCTTTTTTCATATTGCATAACATTTAATTACCATAATACTAATATAGAACTAGAAATGACCTTAAATTCGTGTTACTTTGGTTTAATATATTTAATTCATGTTTAAAAATTAATGAACAATGGTTGTGTGACTTTGTGCGTTCAATTACTTCACTACTGAAGAACAAATTATTTTTACTGTTTGGCTTGAATATTTTGTCATGTACAGTATAATAATTTCACTATAAATGAGTTGCTAACTATTCTATACTAGCTAACATATCCGTGCAGAAGCACGGGCGCTAGTTACTATTAAAAGCTCAAAGCGCTCTAAGCTCTCTAAAAAAGAGAGCTCAAAGTGCTCTATAGCGCTCAAAGCGCTCAACGGCGTTTCTGACACGCATGCGTATAAACAGCGTTATACACACCCGGAGATCCTGGCTTATTATTATTATAAAGAATAATGATTTGCTATAAATTTAATTTTTTTACAAAAAATGTTCATCAGTATTTTGTTTGTTATTATACAGTATAGTTGTTTTCGTTTAAAACAAACAAAAAATTTGCAAGTGATTCTTCCGAGAACATTATCAACACATTCGTTTCGCTTCAAATCAAGGATGTTTAAGTCATGTGAAGAAAAAAAATGATATACCGAAAGTAACCGAGTTGTAACAAGAAAATTGTTTCTTTTCGCAATTCAGCAAAAGATGAAGAAGGGGAGGGGGTGTATTCTACTAAGAAGTTGACCCATGACCTGTCCACGTCAGCATGTGTAGCTGTTGAAGACAGAAAAAGAAACGGAAGCAGCTACATGGCTAAAATGTAATTCGCTGGGAGGGAACCATCATTACTTATCCTCGCTTTAAGCGCCTTTGCCAAGAAGATGGACCGGACCGAACTAAAAACGAAGCGACGGCCTAAAGCGTGAAATTTTCTGTGTAATGAGTTAAAATGACTTTCGCGGCAGCGGGTCCATTAATATCCATCGTCCACGTGACCTTTCTCGACTCGAGCCACTCATTAATAAGGGACGAAGACGACCGCAGCTGACACCTTCTTATTTATTACCATCCGCAGCAAGAAAACAAAAGATAGCGGCGCCAAGACCCTTTCCTTTCTATCCCATTCTTTCTTCTTCTTCTTCTTCTTTTGCCCTCTTTTGTGATTTACTTCAAAACCACGGAAACTTAACGCAAAACAGCCTCCACAATGTGTGTAGCTCTTTTTCTTAATGATGACATCTCCTACATCGTTCTTACAAACGGCTTTAGTTGAAATTTTGTATTGTTAAAAAAACAAAACAATTTTTTTTGTGTGGCATAACAGTTTCTTTTATATCATAAACGTAAAACTTTATAAAGTAAAATTTTCGTTAAAAATTGTCGATTTCCTCTCTAAAGGAAAACCGAATCTTCGAATCTGGAAAATTAAAACGTTTTTTAAACTAAAAAAAAAATCATCTTTTAATGTTGCAAAAATAAAACCTTCTCATTTCCCACCTGTTCGATAAAGCTATGACACTGTCGATCACAAATAAACAGTCACTTTGATAGAACAGAATTCAAGAATTGACGAATAGGTTTTATTGAGTACAACCACACGGTATAATACAGGAATAATCCAATGACCTATTACAACTTTCAAGTTCTGCGTAACATCTCTCGACCCAAATTGCTTAAACCATAAGGCAACCCTCATTTCACTCGCGTGACCTTTCGCGGGGTCAGGATCACCACCAATCGTTTTCACCTTTACCATCCGGCTGGTAGGTGGCGAAGAAACTATCACACCATTCACGCAAACCAGCCCTTTTAATTAATCATCCGGTCTTAAAAAGGGAAAAAACGGTTACATGCTCCCCTATATATAATTTTTTATTTCACACTACAAGGTGCTATAACTCGCGCCCCAAAAGGCCCAGGGGCCCATCTCCCGCTGATTCGGACAATTGCTCGCGCACCTGTGTCGGTGGTTGGCAGTTCCATGAAACTTTAAGAGGAGTAGTGCTCCGAGTAGTTGCTAGTACTTATCTCACCTTTAGATTCTTTTTTTGGCGGGGCTGTGTGTGCTGTGTCTCAGTGGGCCCACTCCCCCGCACCCTCATCCACGAGAGGCAGGGGGTCCAAGTTTCCTCGTGTGATTACCTTCCACCCCCACTGCGTCGTTACTAAGGCAACAGGGCGCTCACCATTTCTCCTGATAATTGCACCCGACTCGTGCTGATGAATTTTGAAGGCTCCTGGGGAGGGGGGTTGCTTAACCCCCCTTTGCTAACCTGAACCCCACAACTGATTACGACCGAAGCAAACACATCGAGGTTGGGATGATGAATGGCGAGTAGCTTGCGGGTCAAACAAATAGGAGGTTTTCTCGTGTGTTTTTTTTTATATTCATTTATTTTTTCTTCTTTAGAATCTTCTTCTAGTACTACTATGGTATTTTCACGCTGCTTTTAGATGTGGTGGTACAACTCGCTCCCAAAAAAATAGGAAACCTTGGGACAAATCACATTTGAAGAGTGATTCTCCTCAGCACGAATTCGGAAACCCCACCGATGACATAGAATAACTCGACTACGACAGATACCGGACTTGTTTTCACAGAATTCATCACCTCATAACTCACGTGACTTAGTTCGTTCATCATCCTTTGGTTACGCTCACTGGAATCGATGTCTTTCATTACATCGCTCGATGGAATCCATGGCAGCCATTGTGTTCCAAAACTTATTTGCCTTGCAGCTGAAATTTGGTTCTAAATCATACACTCACTACTAGCTAAAGTTCTCTCTCTTTAATCCATAATGAAGAAATTATTTGCCAAGAAATATCTATCAAAAGTGCAGTATCTTAAAAACAACTGTAAACTCACGATATCACAAGAAAATATCTTTACAAAGAACACGCAAAGAATCTATAGGGTGTTCCAAAAGCCTGGCCCAATAAGATATGAATTAAGATAAGGCTAGGGTATGTAGAAATGTTCAAAGATCTTGAGTGAAACGCGTTCGAAATGTATTAAAGGAATTAAAGAGATGCAGTTATGAACATATACTGTAACCGATAACCCAACTGATAATTGATAAATTAAATAAAAAACTTTCCAGGTCTTTTTATTCTGTTCCGATGGGGTCAAACTTTTGAGACATAAATACATTCCTTTTCAATGTTCGACTACCTGATTGTGCGTGCAAGACGTAAAAAAATCGATAATCATGAAAGTAGGTACCAGTACATAAGTTAAGCTCGATCACGTCAAATAATAAACATGTCACTTGAGGGTACAATAAGATGTCGGATAGATTATTATTCGGATAGATACACACAGTAATTCAATAACACACACATGTGAACATCTACTTATACTGACCATAGTTAAACTTATTCGATTTCACCGTCTGAAAGAAATATCCGGATTCATTAACAATTCTCAACTATAAAAACTACAAAAACTTTTCAACAATATAAGTATCAAAAGAAAAACGTTTTGACTTTTATGATTACAACTCACATACGAGTAGCGTACCCATAGTATGTCACGACGATATCCGCTTTATATTAACCAAGAATCAAATAGTCTTTCATACTTGATATGTAAGCTTGTCCATAACACTGAAACCAAGAATAAAAAATTAAACAAAATATTGGACAGGTTATGATTACCATATGTAAATTCATTATAGTTAGGTTGTAACAACTGATAAGTTCAGTTATGAAATCATTTCTGAGGAGTTAATATTGTTCGTTAAGTACAGTACATCCTTGTTAATCTCCTATATTTTCAAGCTTTCTATCTGTGTATGTGTAAGTGAATATAACGCTCTTTGTTGTTAGTAACGGGTTACTAAATGATAATATATAACAACAATGGTAACAGTTTTAGCACCCGTCATCGTTGACGGGCCGGGCTACAGCTAGTTGGTTATGTGTGATATGTATTTAGACCTAGACAACTGTACCAAAAATAAGTAAATAATAAAAAATAAAGTGAACTTTGTCCAGATTAGAATTTTTATTAAGAAGCCAGAAAATCTATCTTTTATACTATATCCCTTAAATTCAAACGTGTTTTTTGTTTACGCTGACTTCTTTATGAAGCAATTTAAAAAATAAATTTTCTTTATACAGCTAAGTTAGAGAAACGTTATTATAACCTAACTAATAAAATATTGAATGTATTCTTATTTTTCTTTCTCGTTTTGATATTCGTTTTTTTGTAACTCCACTACACAAAATCGAACTATCGCGGACAAAAAAAAAATAGTAATAAACTTACAAGAAAATGTATTTTCGGTTCGAAACGACAGGAAAAAAAACCCATCTTGAAAGCAAGTTATTTACTTTGTCGAGAATTCATTGTCGTTTTCAGAAAGCGGAACATCTCTCGGACATTCTTCATCAAGCCGATATCACCCCCTTCTTTCATACCCCCCAAAAAAAAATATATATATTCCCTACCAAAATTTTTTCTCTAGCCTATCTGCATTGTTGATACATTTCCGGTCCATTTATCGTAAAGCTTGAAGATGAGGCTCTAACCCGAAGGCGATAAGTCGACAGAAAAGTTATTCATCGGACCAGCGAGCACCAAGATAATGCAAAAGAAGGAAGAAAAATGGGAACAAAAAATAGAAGTGAAAAAAAAAAGTCCACTTCTTTTTATTCTACCAATCAACTACCAATCTACCATCTTTTATTTATTTTTTCTCCACCTACTATCGAAGGTTTGAAGAATTTGTTCGGATGATAATGATGTCGAGGGAAATTTGTCACCCGATGCCATTGTCGCGAAAAAGTCACATCCTAGTATTGGACGCAATGCCTGGCAACAGGAAGAGAAGAAAGATGCTTACCAACACGCACGCGCATTTTCTTGGATGCGCTTCTTTTTTTTTATATAGATTATTATTTGCGTTTGATCGACCAACAGGCGCGGAAAGCGTGAAGTGTCCGGAGACATCTGCACGATGCGATCAGCTTGTCACTTTTTTTTTCACACAATTTTCTTTCCGACCATGGATTCTAGCGGAAACGTGAATTGAAAAGACGAAATCTCAACCCTCCGACTTTACTGCAAAATATATATATATTTCTATAAAATAAAATTGTGAAAATGATCATTGGATTTATGAGTTTTGCACATGTTATACGTGTTATCCATCAGTAAATCGTTCCAACATCAATACCATTAAAATTGATTGTCTTGACAGTTCTAAGTGATCACAACAATATTGAAAGACCTTTAGAAATACCATACAATTAAGAAATCTACAAATGATTTCAAAACTTTGTTGTCAATTCTTTTTTTTTAAAGTACTATCTCGATGCCATATTAAAAAAAAACTACAAAACACGTTTATAAAGTTTAACCTACTATAAACCATAGTAAGTTATTTCCATTGAAAGTTAAAAATCCATAATTAATTCCAAAATTTTATCAAAGCGGTTTCAAGCACTGACAGGGACAAATAGTCACTAGCAATCAATTTAAATTTTAAAACTGAAATTTCTACGTGATTTATAATTTGTAGTAAACGTGTATACACGGTTCCTAAATGTTTCATTCACGGTTCCTAAACGTAATTCAGATTTTTAGTTTAAATCCATTATAAAAGGTGTCCCAAACATCTAGCCCCATATGATATGTATTTAATATTATAGTCGTCCAACAACAATAGGCACTATAGAATAACCTAACAAGGATATTTTGAAACCATATAATCAAATTCTTATATGCTTAGAAATGTTCAAAGACCATGTGTTAAACGCGTTCGAAAATGTATTGATGTAAATGGATGTCAATTTGATCATGTATCGTAATGATAAATAAACTGATAATTGAGAGATTGGTGTGAAAATGGTGTTAAATAACATTTTTGTCAAAAATGACTTAGAAGAATTTTCAAATGTGCAATTCTACCTTCCTAACGCATGATTTCGAACACAACAACAATATGTGCAAAGATAGTGCAAGAAATATGAAGTAGCCCATTGACAACAATGCAAGTTGAAATTTTTTAAACGCGAATTCTTCGAAATTGTAAAAATGTTACTTAACACCGTTCTACACGCAAACCTTTCAATTAATAAATCAAATAAAAAATTCCTATTGGTTACTTTTATACTTTTCCTATGGGGCCAGACTGTTAGAACAAACACCCTGTAAAAATAAAAAAATGTTTTTCTCGCACTTCAAAATGATCTAATCTTTTGATTTTCATCAATAAAATGCGCTTGAAACGAACATAACCGAAAAAAAAAACCTACAAACTTTCAAGATGACAAAGAAAACTTAAGAAAAACTCACAGAACGAAAATGCAAAACAAAAAAAACCACTAAAAGGAAAGAAAAAAAAACAGTTTTACTCAGTTATTCGTGAACAAACACGGGAAAAAGTCGAAGAAGAAGAAGAAAACCGAAAAATTCTTGGTCGACCTATCAATTTTCATCAGCTTAATGGATGCTGGAGGAGCTCATTAAAACGACGTTCGCGTTGGAGATTGATGAACGACGACAAGAACGAACCAAAAAGTAGAGCCGATGCATATAGAGACAGACATTTTTGCAGACACTAGTAGTTGGAAAAAAAAAACTGACTTCATCGGATAAATTGTAGGATTCCTAATGACCTCCGATAGCGAAGGAAAAAATATCCGATTGATCAGCGATCTCTCAAAATCATAGACACACCCTTATATTTTTTTTTCTACCCCCAACTCGACTTGTAATGTCGAAACAGGCTCGAGAAAGTGCCAAAGGGGAAACCCAATAATAATAATTTGGGATCGTTTCCTACATGGGTGCTGATGTTAGCGCTTTTTTCAGCCCCTAGAGGAAATTAATACTAACAATTTATTGCATTTTTTTGTACAAAAATTGTAAAAATTTTTGATCGAGTAATTTCAATATTTTAATATAGTTAAAATAGTTTTTAACAATTTTCACAAATACACTTGATAACATACAAGGGTAGTCTCAATCAACATTTGATATACTGTACTTAAATCGATACTATCAACCAGTTCTGTGAAACAGTAGTTACGCTTAAAAACTAAACTATGACTTAGTTTAATTTTTAATAATAATAATTAATTCTTAAAAATTTGATGGTGATCATTAAGAATTGCATTGAAAACACTCTAAAAGCGCGTTTACACGATGATAATTTTGGCGATAGTTGCTGTCATGACAGCGACTATCTTTGACAGCGACTATGAGAGCGACTATCACAGTTATCTTCGTGTAAATGATGTCAAATTTAATATTTAATTTTAAATGTTTACTACAATTAAAACATATTCCAATAATATATTGGATATTGATGTTTATAAAGCCTCATTTACACGAAGATAATTGTTGCTGCCAATGACAGCACTATTGCCAAAACTATCATCGTGTAAACGCGCCTTAATGATGTATCAAAGTGTACAATACGTGCAATTTGCTGTAATTTGAAACTTACAGTGAAACAAAGTTGACATTTTTTTAGCACCGTAAACCGGAGTGTACTTGTATTTTATTAACATGTTCTAATAATTCGACACTAGAATAGAAGAAAGCATACTTGCAATTTACTGTTAGCTGAAACCGATAGTGTACTTGAAACAAAGTTATTGTTTTTTCTTGTTTGTCATTTCACCCCCCACATTGCAATCTGAAACTCGAATCTGTCACTGACACGTCACCATACAATCCCTTTATTGTTTCGCATGTCGTGGATACAGATATTAATTTTCGTTTGTGGTCACTAAAAGCAATAACACCAGCATCACTAAGTAGGTTCATCACGAATGCGTGACACAATTCGATGATTAGAAATCGATTTCACGGACAGAATAATAAAAAAAAAATTCATTGCACGGGACATTTCTCATAATTTACAACGTGTTGAGCCGTCTATTAACAAACGATAAAATCAAGTATATTTCATTTTTTTGTCTTCTCATCCAAACTACACATAAAGAGCAGTGGAAACCGAATGAGGGGACAAAAAAAAAGAATAAGTGAACAAAGAACTTGTCAGACAACCTGTGCAGCGGTCTCCATTCGTCACGCATTTTGTTATCATTACATCATGCAGCATATGGCGACACAGCTTCCACAGAAAAGTGGAGAATAATTCGTCACTGACATATATGTTCAATAATAAAGAAAAACTATAAACACCCAACTTGTTAAGACTATTTTCAAACAGGTCAATTTTATCGTCAAAAACAATGACAAACTTTTTTTTCAAGTCTCATTACGGTAATATTGTATGACTTTTTCTTTGATTCGATGACCTTAGTATTTATCAATTTTTTTTTTGGTATTTCTCTTTTTGGCAGAATGATGATGATGACTCATCAGTCGGAGGATGACCACCCACACTCACGCTGTGACAACGATTTTCGAGACTCGTTCGGCTTATAATTGTCAATATGAGCAACGGACCCTACAAATTGCTAGCGATGTCATCGCGGCCAAAAGTGAGGCTGTCGCACGAGAATTAATCCCCACACCCCAATTATCACCCAACCCCAACTTTTCAGCAAAATAAAAGCCCCAACCACATATCATTCACGTTACTCGTCGATAAAAACTTTCATATATAAAAAAAAAAACAACCTTAAGTAAAACGATAACAAGTACATTAAAAATATTTTTTTTTAAGAAAACACTTTATATATAGTTTCGCTCTATACGAACTTAGAATTATGCGAGTTTTGAGTAATTCCATTTTCGATTTCTGCAAGTTTCGATTTATGAGAATTTACATTAATGCAATCTTTGAGTAATGTGATATTTTGATCAATGCGAGTTTAGAGTCATTCCATTTTTGATTTCTGCAATTTTCGATTCGATTTTATGCGATTTTTTTATATTGCAGTTTTTGATTCATGCGGGTTCTCATGCAATTTTTGGTCCATTGGACTATACTGTATATTAATTAAAAATATATATATATTATAAAATTTAAACTAATTATAAATTGAATCTAAATTTACTTTTATGGTATACTAGTAGATAACCCGTGCTACGGCACGTAAAGGTGTTATTTCCTCTTCGCGTTGTTATGGTTTTCCTTGGGTGCTAAGTGTGCACCACTATCATAAACACCTGTAGACGGCAGTATACGTTCAATTTCCAGATCATTCACCATGCCATTCACTCACACAAAGTCACAAAATCACTAACAAGTGAAACTAATATAAAGCGTATAAAAATCAAAATTTCAATCTAAAAAAGATATCCTTATCCGTTATCATAGGCTTATTTCATGATTTAAAATTTACAATACATTCTGATCAATTTTCATGGCTTAATTTTACGATGATTACTTTTCTAGTAATAAAGGTAAATCAGCCGTACCCACCAATAGAATTCGATTTTCAACTTTTCAGAAAACTTTTTGTCGAGATGAAAATACCAAAAAATAAAAATGAAATAATAATAAATAAAATAAAATAACAATAAAAAATAATATAAAAACCGCTCTCGAACTTCATGTTTTCTCTTTGGAAAATAAACCAGCCTAATAAAGTAGGCGCATGTTGTGTGTCGGTATGACACATGTAATAAAACTGATCACCGGCACACTTTTTTTCATCAGTGTCTTCTTCTGAAAAATTTTTTTTTCTACAATAATAATAATAAAAAAAATCTCCTAGCGAGGCAAAAGAAGGGTTGTCACGTGAGTTTTATGGCTTTTTCGAGCCATTTCCATCCGTCGGTAAAATTTCATTAAGAACGCTGTTCCATTAAGGAAAATGAAGTAGGTCTATATAGAGTGGGCGGAAGCGCCACCGAGAAGTCGATCTGTTCGTGCTGTCGCCAAACGAGATCAATATTTCGACGATGCGAACAGGGTAGGGGTATGGCACGGCAAAAAAAAAGTGAAAATAAGGAACTTGTCACTGTCGTAAATCGCATCGGCAGCAGTTTCCTTAATTATTAGGTAGAAGATGGGAAAAGAAGAAGAAGAAGAAAGTTGAACGTCTTCTCACCACTTCCCTCTTTTACCTGCGATGACATCACGTCTCGCTTTTCCCTTCAGATATTGGTAATTACTTATGAGCAATTGCAAGCACAATTTTTTTTGGCGATTGATGGAACAAGTTTCCTACTTCAAAAAAAAATTTTATTTTTTTTAATTTGAATTTTTTTTTTAACCAAAATTTAAAACGTTAAAATAGATTTAAATTTTTAATAAAAGTATAAAGAAAAATATATTGTATAATTGTTTATTTTTTTTATAGTTATGAGCGTGTCACGGCGGTATTGTTTTTCAACTAATCTAATCTGACTATAAATACCAGTTCACTTAAAGAAAAAAAAACAACCAATTTTATCATTAATCATAAAATCATAATAGATTTGCTTGTTTTAACTAACCTTAACTACAGACCGGTGGCGCCCTCATACAACTCTCATCTCCATAAAAGTAATAAAAAAAACATTTCAAAGATATTCGTAAAGATATCCACTAATACAACATTCTTTATTTATTTATTTATTTATTTATTTGTTTCCTTACGTCCCTGAGAGACAAAATGGTAAAATACATACAAATACATACATACATA
>JAQIWH010007200.1:0-11780 GCA_034695005.1 Cryptops parisi
TTCATAAAACCCTGTTCCATGTTTATCATCCTCATCACATCGTCATTTCTGTATTTCTGATTTAAATAAAGTCTGAGTGCCAAATGACATAGCTGTAAAAGCCAGTCGGTGCCCTCGTTAAACCCCAAGTACCTACCTATCAGTGTAGGAAAGTCTTGTATTTTCTGAAAATTTAAAATTCTTAAACAACTCAACAAACCTATTATTTTAAATTCTTTATTACGTATTCCAAATTGGCACATTTACGAAGTTCGAACAAAAAAAGTAACCTACATTTTAGTAATAAAAATTCGAGACTGTGAGTATGTAGTACAATCAAAAAAACTACGGGAAGAAACATTTTTAGTACGTATTGGTAGTTGAAACTAGTGATTTGGGGTCATTTCCAAACAAAACGATTCATCATCTGAACTTAAAAGTGACCATTATAACATAAACTTCAATTTTCTTTTCAGGTTCAAAGCCAACATCGAACGACTCCTCCCACCTCTCGTTATACCCGAACCAACAAGCTTTTTGTGATTTAACAATTTACTGCAACTCCAGGAGTTACAAAGTCCACAAGGCACTTCTAGCTCTTCACAGCGACTTCTTCTACAACTTCTTTTTATCCGGATCAGCAGAAAGCACCGCACCAGTGATCGATGTGGGCTTTCTGGACGCCAGTCAGATCAAAATATTTCTCAACTACATTTACAAGGGCCATCTGGACATGGCAAATAAGAGCAAAGTGTTCAATGTAGCCGACTATTTCGGCGTCAAGGGAATGTTGCAGTTGTATTACCATAAAGCACCTCTACCAGATCTGAACACGTCATTTTCCTTGCCGTTGGGTAAACCAATGGAAGTGTCTACGTCCTCGGTCCATATACCCTGTATTCCTACGTTCCCGATGAAGAGTGACACCAATCCGAAACAGGCGACCATGCAGAAACGAATTACAGATTTCGAAGTATTCTGCTGTTTAGAAGAGTTCCTATCGTGTCCTTTCAGTGTGGTGAACGTCATTCTCAACAGTGACAATTTGGTCGCATCGTCGGATACGATTTGCAAGGCCATCCGAACGTGGACAAAACGCCATGGCAAAGATCGATACCACGACTCCATACGTCTGCTCGACTTTATTAATCTGCAATCCATAAGCAACCGACTTCTTCAAGATCTTATCGTCGATCCGTTGCTAAGTCAGTATCCAAACAACTTCTTCTTGAAGACTTACCAAGAAATCGAACATCGAAGAGAGTCGAAATCCGATCTCAGCGTTTTGGTGTACACTGATTACTTGTCGTCAGACATTCACGACAAGACGTATCGAATTGCTTGTTTCGACAAAGGAGTTCAAGTCGATCTGTGTAATAATATTGAAATGTCGGAACCAATCCTCGGAGCGTTCATTCAGGGTCAACTAATATGGCTGCAAAAGCTTAAGAATCTCTACTGTTACGATCTCGAAACAGAACGATTGGTGATGAGAATACCATTCGACGATGATGATAATGAAGTGGATATCAAGAAATGGAAGTGGATAGTGTTGAAAAAGAACATTTACGCCATCTCTCGTGCCGCTATGAAAACGTATTTTCTTCCACATATTCTTGGAAAATGGGAATCTGTGACTGTTCCTTTCACTGATCTCGGGAAACATTTCAATGCTGTAGAGTTCAATGATTTGATCGTGCTCGTTGATTACAAGTTACTTGTGCACAGTTACAATCCTGATACCGCATTGTGGTGCGAATACTACGTTTTGAACACCTGTGTTAATCAGACTGGTTTCCAGGTGGATTACAAGTTGTGCAAAGTGGCACAAAACTGCTTGTACGTTTTGATTGATTTGAAAATGGATAAGAATAACTTATATTTTGTAAAACTGGGTAAGGAACTGGAAAATATTGTACAAGAATGGATATTTTGTAGATCCAAAGTAGATTTGGATCTTACACAAATTGTCACGTTCGACGAAATAGATGACATAAGTGTTCATTGCGTCGACAACAAAGGTCAAGGTTGGTATTACAACAAAGTCATCGATGACTGGGAAATACAAACCGAATTTGGAAATTTCCAAATCAACGAAGCGGCTTGTGACAAACAATTTCGCAAAATTGAATTTGTTTTGGAAGCAAAAGCGTACTACGTTCCGACACCCTCAAATAACGATTTGGAAGAATTAGAATAAAATAATTTAGACAAATCAGTCAAATAACAATTTTTGACTTTTTCAGTTTTTGTTACTCGTTTAGGTTTTTCAATGAAAACTGACGATTTGATGATTTAAAAAAAAAAAAAAATTCATGAAGTGAAGTTTCATATTTCATAAGTGAATGTACATAGTTTCAAAACAATATTGGCCTAGTTCTCCAAATATTGATTATTTTAAATAAACATTTTGTAGAGAAAAGTACTTCTATTTATTTAGGCGTTGTATTAAATTCATTCAATAACAACAAATATTTATATTTATTAGTGTTGGAACATGTCTCCCATATAGCACCCAAGTGCATGAACTTATCGATCAGTAATAATCAATTAACACAGTCATGTAACCTGGTGAATTATTGGCAAACCATCATTTATTGCAGTGGTTTCCAAACTTTTCTGAACGCGCACCCCTATGTTATTAGGACCAAAGGCCACGCACCTCTTGATGTATGTAACAAGAGTTGATAAGTGATTAGAGTTATAATAAACCTCTGTAACAAGAGTTAATAAGAAATAGACTCTTTGTAATAAGAGTATGTAAGAAATTTGCGTACCACCACGGATAGCTTCGCGCACCCCACTTTGGAGACTACTGATCTATTGTCTTTCATTGTAATCCAGATGAGCAACAACTTTCATGGTGATTAAACGTATGTGATCCAGTTTATACAGTACTTGGATTCATTATGCACATAACCCTCTGCAACAATTAGAAAATCTCCAGATAATATGCCTGTAATTGTTTTTCAAAACGACATGAAACATGTTTTGGAAAGTAACGTGCCAATAAATGGTAAAAAGTTTTCCTTTCTGGCACGCAGTTTTAGATATGGCAACATAAGCAATTCGTGGACAACTGTAACGTTTGCTACTTGTCAAACTGCGTCAAACTGTCAATCAGTTTCAATCACTTTCAAACTAATTGAAACTGATTGGCAAGAAGATGACGTCACAGCTGTCCATAAACTGCTTGAATTGCCGTACCGAATTCTCACAAAATTGCGTATGTCACGCGGCCTACACATTCAGATACAGTGTAATGTTCATTGATCTATTTTTCATCAATATAAAATTGTGACATTTAATATGCATATATAATATTTTGCTATGTAATTTTTTCACAGGAAGCGTAATAATACTCGTAATCCATATTCCAAAACATGTTTTATGTCATTTTGTAAAAATATTAGACATTGTCGGAAGAATTCTCAATTAATAGAAAAGTTTGTTGTTATCGAACAAACACATAAGATCCGGGTATATGTATAAAATTAGTAATACATTTTAAAGAATTAAAATGGTGTGTTTACACATCAATTAGTACAACCACAGAATCTGATAATCCCAGCACATGACACTGTCTAGTTACCTAGCAATTAATCCGAGACCAGGATCTTCACTCAACACATGATTGTCTCTTCAATAACAACAAACCAAACACATTTAGTCCTTAAAAACTGAAATTTTGCTTACAGTATTACTCCATGAACACATTATACTAAAATATGACATATTAATCTATTACATATTATACTTTATTATATTTAATTTGTCATGATTACGATACACCAAATTGCACTTTGAATAATAAAATAAAACAAAACATTAATTGCATTTTTGGTGAAAACACATTGAAATCGATATCTTCAATGATAAAGTACTTTCATTGCATTTAAAGCAATTTCAAGTAACAACTTAAGCTTTTTGATCACATTTATGCTTTCGACGTGTGATTAATTTGCCGAATAATTGGTATAAAACTCTATTTCTTTTCCATTTGCTACATGGGTTTATTTCGTCCACCTGAGAGCATTTACACAATTGCTAATCAGATTAGGTTGTTCACGAGCTAAATCTTATTTAAGATAAAAATCAATACTTTCAACTTAGACGTGTACCGATGTGTATATCATAGCTGCAATAGTATTCTGGCGAGTAATAATTTTGAAAAAAGTTCGCGTTTCATAAACAGCACAATAAATTATGAATTTCTAAATAAATAATATAAATAAAATAACTCTGTTTGTGGTTGCTTGAAATTTTTTTTTTTTGGTTGCAAAAACATCAACCTAGCTGTGAAATTGATATTAATAATAATAATACTTTAATGCGTCCCAAAACAATGTAACAATACAATGAAATATTATGTATGACACACCTTACGTTACTTTTAATTAACAACTGTTTATTCTAGGAAAACGTGAAAACAATTTTTTATTTAATTACATCAAAATAAATCTAAAGTATGTTAAGTTTAAAAAAAAAAATTGACTCGAAGAAATTCCATTTGAAATTTTAATCAGTTTGACGTGATAATGTTTTGCGGTTATTACAAAAACAATGTTTTGAAAGATGGGTATGATGGCCTAATGTAATAAATATAACTTTAATTTCTAATGATTTTACAACTTTAATGAATCTTTTCGATAAATTTAATATAATTAATACTGAAGGCGATGCTTGTGTCTGATGGTCTGTTAAAAATTATTATAAATAGGTTATATTAAATTTAATTTGAATGGTTTTTCCCATATTGGTAATTAATAAAACGTCAGAAAAATTTATTCGAAAATAATCGAATAATCAAACGATTTTTTATGTAAACAAGTAACTTTAACCCATTTTTTCAGTTTATTAACAAACAAAAATTCATTGTTTAACACAATTAAACATACTAAGAAATTTTAAACCTCGCGAGATTTTGTAAATTTCATACCATTGTTTCTTGCTAGATTAAAAAAATGCTAAACCACTAAATAATGGAAGCCAAACATTGTGGCAAATAATTTGGATTTTTCGTTCATCACAAATTCCTTTTGTCATGGGATGATGAAAAAAAATTGATCATGAAAAAATATTTTATCAAGTTTTGTCGTTAACTAGCGAGTAACGGTAAGTATTGCGAATTTACAATTTTTGGTTAATGACGAATCATTAATCAAGTTTGATTTGTTTGCAGTTACATAAAAATAACACAATAATATTGTAAGCTGTTTGAAATGAAGGACGACGATATGAAGAGCAATTATTTGCTGACACTGTCCAAAAATCTAAATCAGATGAGATTGAATAAAACGTTGTCGGACCTCGAAGTAGTTTGTAACGATGAAGTATTTTGTGTGCACTCGCCTATCATGAGTGCTAGTTCAACGTAAGTGGTAAATTTTGACCAAAAAAAAGTATTATTACTATAAATATACAATTACCCACATCTCTCACCGTATTTGTCTGTTTAACTGGAACGCTTTTTGTATACACTCAGGTTGTTATGGTGAACCCCAGTGACCCACGGGGCTCAACATAATGATGCGAGTGTGTTCATTGAAATTACCGCAATGAACTGTGAGGGAAAAAAGCTCATTATACATAGGAAACACCATAACCACGGGAGAGTAAACAAAACCAGTAACTAATTAGATGAAATAAAAATTGTACACAAAACGTAGACGAATTTTGCCTAGCAACTTGAGTTTAACACGGAGTTTAGTTTTAAACTTCCCGAGTTTGCGGTTACCATACCCCCTCCCCCCAACCACAAGGTTTACTTTTAGCTCATATAGATATGTATACATATCTATTCACATTCTATACGTCTTACATTCATCTACACAACTATAGATGTGAACGCTTACAAAATGGTTAAAATCATACAGTGAATTACAAACACTGTACAAAAACAGTGGGTGTAAGCTATATAATTAAACTAAAATTTAACTAAAATTTTGTAAGCTATGTAAAACTATACACGATAACGTGCTGATTCATTGGTTTCTGATTTGCTTTCAGATATTTCCGCAATCTTCTTAGCATCAGTCCAACCCCGTCCAAAATCTCACTTCAAGGAATTCATCCGACTACTTTCAGTTTGCTGCTCAATTTCATATACACGGGAACCATCGAACAAGCGCTGGATCTGGAGAAATTGCGACTTCTAATCGAAGCCTGTGATTGGTTGCAAGTGCCAGATCTGTTCCTCCATGCTGGTGCGATCGCTAGCGAGATCATATCGTACGCCAACTGCTGCATGTTATGGAATATGGCGGATCAGTACAACATTCAATCGCTGAGGAAAGAAGCCGAAGATTTTGTGGCAGCTAACTACTTGAAGCTCTCTAGCAAATCCAGTTTTTTGGATATCTCTATAACCAAGCTGAAGTGTGTGTTCGCCAATCCCAACTTTCGTGACATATCGGCAGATGACATTCTGGCTACGTTGAGGACATGGTCCGAACATCAACCCGAACGTCAAAGACTCGTGCCTAACTTACTACGCTGTTACGAAGAACGACATCTTAAACATAAAAGTGATGTAAGAGGTGACTCAGACGATGCTCTCAACGATCGTTTAATTAGATCGGACATTGACAATCTTTGCAAATCCACATCTACGACGGATTCGACCGCAACCCAATTTCCAGTCGGATTTTCCGCTAGCTTCGAACTAACCGACAGAGATATTGGATCGATATCCGAACGAATACACCAACAGACTTCCAAAATTCTCTATCGTTCCAGTTACTTGAGTAAGAATTCCTCCAGAAAAAAGTTATTGGCTCCTGGGAAAAATGTCTATTGCAAGACTCTCCGAAATTATTTTTCCGAAGATGGATACACGACGCAATCGGAACCGACCCTTTTGTCACCACGTGAAACGAAAAAGGCAGACTCGGTACGAAGTTGTAGAGCTCAGATTCCATCGTTGACTAAACTGCCAATATCGGAAAATCCAAAAAGATGCAAGAGTACTCTGCCGTCTCCTAGAAATAAACTTGCTCGTCCTGAAAAACCTTTATATCTAAAAGTAATTAGGCAATATCATAATTTAATCCAATACTGGTACAGACGTATCAGAATGATATGACATAATGTCTACTGTCAAGAATGTTATAAGAACAAAATTGTTTCTTTCCAGAACTGCGAAGAAGAAAGTGTTAGCAGTAGCTTAGTGGAAGATTTCATTGATTGCAATTTGATCCAGGAACCGGACGCTTCACTAGTTGCAACAAAATCATCTACGTCTATCTAC
This sequence comes from Cryptops parisi, assembly GCA_034695005.1. Lineage (NCBI taxonomy): Eukaryota > Metazoa > Arthropoda > Chilopoda > Scolopendromorpha > Cryptopidae > Cryptops > Cryptops parisi. Next base: position 7,229 of record JAQIWH010007200.1, read on the forward strand.
GACAACTTATGTTTAGATAACTATCGAATTATCGTGTTTGGCAAACAACGACCAGGGGATTTCCGCATCCAGAGTTTCAACATAGAATCTTGTACCTGGGATCCGCCACTTGAACTGCATCAGCTATTAGCTAAGAGAAAGTAACGTCATTAAGTTAGCTATCTTTAAGACCATACTTTCACGATATCCGTTAGTTCATACCGGGACAACCTGTACAAACTAATTAAGAGTTTTGGTATTTGCAGAATAGATATCTACGAGCATGCATCAACTGCCATTGTCACTAATCGAGTTTATTTAATGGGAGGATGCGATAACAAAGAAGTTGCTCAGACACAATCTCTGCAGTTCGAATTCGACAGTCTGGATTTAGTGAAAACGTTGCCACCAATGACCGTACCAAGAAGCCATGCTGGAATTGCCTCTGTTGGTACTAAAATTTTCTTAGTTGGAGGCAAAAGCACCAACAATCATGTTCTAGATCACGTCGAATGCTATTCGCTGGTCACTAACGAATGGGCTACGGTGGCCTCTTTTCCTGTCAAGTCGTGGGGAATGAGTATGGTGAGCAATGGTGAAATGCTGTACTCTGTAGGCGGCAGAAGATGGTGTGAATGGGGACTAGGATGTTACGCTTATGATCCTAGAAATGACCAATGGTCACATCTGAATAATTTGCCAAGGGAATTAAATGGGTCGTCTCTTGTGACTCTCTTGGACGGTACCGACATATTTGCACTTAGGTAAGTGGCAAGATTTTCTTATTTTTACGGACATTTTGTATGCATCAAATGCTTCAACTTTGCTTCCACCATTACCATTCAACTTCAACTACTTACCATTTTAATACTAAAAATTGAATGCTGCACCTTAAATAACATAGTGGAAAACATAAAAGAAAATAAAAAATAATTCTTTTATGCCTTTTGTAACCGAAGGCGAAACGTTGGAACCTGTTTATAACTTTGCACCTTGTCAGTAGGTAAAAGAATTTATTTTTTATTTTCTTTTATGTTTTCCACTATACCATTTTAATGTTTTCCCGACATTCCAACTGTATTTGACAAAAAATTCTTTATGCATCAAATGCTTCAACTTAGTTACAACATAGATCACCATTTTGAATGTTTCCACCAATGTAGTCCAACGGGCATCATAGACGCAAGTCATCAAGTTTAATTGAAGACCTTCAACCGTTTTAATATGTCAATATTTCGACCTTTATTTTAATATTTTGTTTGGCAATTATAACAACCCCCATTTCACATGTTCATTAGCCGGAATAACTGTTCGATTATAACACATATAACTCTTCAACATTGATCAGTTGAAAAAATCAGAGTTAATAGATATCAACTCCGATGAGACACAAAGTCCCGTACTTCATTACGTTTTTTCTTGTGTATTTTTGCAAGAATTGCGTTTACAAACAAAACATCATTAAAAAAACATTAAAATGCCACAAGAAGAACCCCTTAAATGAGAACTCCGATTAAGCGGATTGTCTGAATTTTATAGTCACACAAAAAATGTAAACTGTATAAAAACCAAGAATTCATTTTTTCCCTGTAATCACACGTAGTTTTAGAGCTAGTTACCATGTTTAACTTGTATTTGTTTATTTTTGTAGGCATCACAATTCTAGCGCTTCGGGAAGTGTTTGTGTTTTGAACTTGCTGAAAAACGTGTGGACATGTCCTCGTGTTGGAACAGTGAGCCGTTTCCCCAAAAAGGTGTTGGCAGCGTTTTCTTGGCAAACTCGTATCTGGGTGGTGAGCAGCGATTCGCGTTTACATGTCTACAACTTAACCCGACACACGTGGGAAATGGAATTTCCATTCCAACGACTGGTTCGTTATCCTCTCTACGCCAGCATTCTTCAGTATAACCCCATCAACAACTAATGAGCAAAATGCCTTTTGTGGCAGGCAAAGGTATGTCGCGCTAAATCATTTCTAAAAAACCAACACGTTTGCGATTTTGACAGCTTTTGAGTCAAATATGCATATAAAGGATGTCTCGCAAAAAATTATGACATATAGTTCAACTATTACCACAGTGTATACAGTGATTTTTATTATGTAGCCTACCATTTGTTACCTTGAGTCAGTGGTGTTTCAGAATAATTATATTAATTTTTCACCTATATTTTGCAGTTTCACAGGAAGTTCACTTTAGCCATATTGTTTCCACCACGAACACTGTGTCGTCAACGTATGACTCCATATATCTAATTAGAAAGCAAATAAACAAAATAAAATATCGCTGAATACTTTGTGACTGTTAAATACGTAACATGTTAGAAACTTGTTATTACGTGTAAAATAAATTTCATACTTTCATAGCTATAGTCAAATGTATTTATCGTGGAAAATGTCAAAATTTACCATTAAACCATCACCACAATCTTGTTTTGTTTTATTTTTTATATACAGGATGAGAAAAGTTTGATCACAGCTAAATATTGCGAGAATCGTTCGTGGTAGGAAATTCCTGATTGAACTATTGCGATGTATATTGTCCATGGACAGCCAATGCAGTTTCCGGAAGTGACCTTGGAAAGAATTTTAAAAGTATTTCCTCAATACCCATCCTACACCCCCACAAGTAAATCAAGGAAATAAAGATATTCACGAAATAATGCAAAGGCACGAAAACATTGAAAATCGACCAGTAAAAACGGAAATTATGGGTCAACAAGTTAGGTATGAGAAGAAAGCAAAGCAGGGGCATCTTAAAAAATTATGACAATAGAAAAGTGAAAAACGGTAAAAAAGGTGAGAAAGCTTTTCTTAAGTTTTGATACAGATTATTCTAAAACCATAGAATACAAAATAATTTAAACCCAAATAATTTAATAAGAAGATGGGTGTTGGTGTGGAAGTCCATGTTTGCTGCAGCTGCCTTACTTTGCTTTCCTGCCATTCCAAACTTGTTGAGCCCATAACTTCAGTTTATACAGATCGATTTTTGATCTGTTTCATGTGATTACAACTCCTATATACAACCCCTAGAAAAACGTATGGAGTCACTACACGAGACTATCACAATAGTAACTTAGATCAGCTATAAAAGCAATTCGCATTCTATTTAGACAAAAATGAAAATTGCCACGATGTAGAGCATCCTTTTGTTGTATTTAATATAATGTTTTGCTAGACTGATAGTTGTTGTTTCCGGCGCATAAATCCACGCTAAAATCGTGAAAAAGCGGTAAATAAGTAAAAAAGTAAACAAATAAAATGGCTCCCTAGACTTCGCATAAGAAAGAAAATCGCTCAGAAATAAACTTTATAGGCCATTTACAATTTTTAAACCATGTGAAAATGATGCATTAACTTGCCATCAAGATTCGACAATCATTATTTGGGACGAAGGTTTAACGATGGTTTAGATGTGTTTGTCGTATTTTATTCTACTTCGTTGGGATTCACCACTGCAAATTGCGCTGTGCGTATCCGCTGCGCCCTTTAATTATTTTGTGTAGCAAAATTTTGTGAACCAGGAGAAGTCAATCCATCCACCTGATCGCATTTTTTTATGCGTTCGATTCCACGCGATTTTTAAAAAAAACAAACTTTGAAAACGATGCTGCTTTTAACAGCAACGCGTTAGGGCTCAGCTAGTAAATACATATTGGCAATAAACAGAATATACAAAATACTCGTTGTAAGAACGTTTGAGGCAATCACTATGCTGGAAAAATGTATGGAATCACTTCAGTTGCAGGAAAAAGTATGGAATCACATAATGGTAGAGTATGATTACACAAGGTAAACACGACGTTCGAATGCAGTAACTCAATACATTGTACTTTGTTTTTAAGGAATTTCCTAATTTTTTTGTAGCTAGGGTGTAATTAAATGATGGCAACCATCTTCAATGTGCATCCAGCATTTTTTGGTGGCATCTTTCAACTCTTTCTTGGTTGTAGGCTGTTTCTCAACCACATTGATTCCATACGTTTTCTAGGGGTTGCATATAAAAGGCAAATGCCTTTTTAGCATTGTCACGCAGGATTTTAAGAACTGCTGAATCGAATTCTAAGTTGTTTTATTTTTTGTCATGTGGCTCATGAAATTGACTTTGTTCAAGGATATAACCGTTCTGGATAACCATGAAACCATATTCTCGAAATTAATAGTTTATCAGTTATCTGGAAAGAATAACCACTAGAGAAAGAACATTCATTCAAATTTGTTCATGTATTATGTTACCATCTATGAAAAAATCAATCAAGTGTCAGCTGTGGTTCCAGAATAGTGCGCTGGCGAAACCTGGGGCATTGCTAGTCAGTCACTGGTATAAATATAACCAGCATTTGTGTATCACAAATCGATTGCAGGAAGTTAGAACACATGAAGGGAGGTGATTGGATTTTAACGTTTGCACTGACTGTCGTTAGGTGTCAATGTCATGGCGCAACAGGACTTTAATTCAGAAAATCATTCAACAACGATGAGGTGAGGATAATTATTACTAGGGCCCGGATGTTTATGCATTTGCATAGATGCATATGCAATTGCATATTTTGGGTACTTTTTCAAATCGA